>JAULBW010008545.1:0-14049 GCA_032358265.1 Vaucheria bursata
AGTGATATTTTGTTGTGTTGATGAAGTTATCTCACTTCCATCAACACAATTTAGGATGTAATAATATACGTATTCTGACAAATTCCTTGTGTTTATGTTGTATTTTACATTCCTGACAGTCGCGCTCTTTGCATTGCAGGACTCTATTAAAAGTCCTTTCACAATTGCTGGGTTAATTACTAGCCATAATAGATTATGCAAGAAGAGAAAAGTTAAAGGAGAAGATAGAACAGAGTGAGAAACCAGTGAACTGAAAGGCAGGAACACCAGTAGTATTACCTTGGTGAGTTCCTCTTTGTATGATTTACTTGGCTGAGTCGATTAAGTAGAATTATTCTCTACAAAACCAGAGATTGCACGCAACCGTAGGGTATGAACATGTGGATATAGTACTCAATCGTGAATTCAACAGGTGATGAAGACTTAGTTTGTAGGATTGTGTTACTTGACTAATACTGTCAGTCAGCCACTGCAATCAAATTAAAACACTGTCGGGTTGACCCTAAGTGTATCTAATCTACAGCAACTTTCTAATGCCCCAAGGGTACCAAGATGTGCTGTACTCATGACCTGCAGGGAACAGCCAAAATCTTTGCTTACGTTACCAAGACCCCAAGTCTTTGGTTACTTGGGCTCCAACTGGAAGTACACCCCTGCTACTTCAGGAGGCAGGGGAGCTTCCAACAACAGGAAGGCTTTTGAATTAATTAAGTTAGCTGGGGACTAGTTCTGGGTGCCAAAGCAGATAAAATTTGCCAGGGAAGACTTAGTAAATAATAACAACTATACAAGGGAACAGGCAAAGTGATGAGTTGATTCAAGATGGCATAATTGTTTGTGTATGTGAAATTGGTGTATATATATTAATGTACCCAATTGAAGTGCTCCAGGAAGTCTAATCTAGTACCAAATAGAGCAAGGAAAAACCAAATACAATTGATCCTCAAAAAGATATGATAGACAAGAGTTACAAGCCTAAACTAATTGCACAAAAGTTCATAGGTGTCAGTTTCAATTAATCCTTACAACACACATTTTCTATTCCTATTGGGACCGTGTACCATAACTTTTGCCCATAATTGGCCTAGGAGGTCTCTACTCCTATTAACTTTGCGTGGTAATCAACTTAAAACTACTTGCTTAGAACTTTATTAGAGAACCAGAAAAGCAGTCTAAGTTGCAGAAGCAGTATGCAAATCACAAGGAACTAAACTATTTAGAGAATAAAAAAGTGAATTTGTTATTGCAGCAGGCTTTATTCCCCAAGGTAAGGCAGCATATCAGTGAAGTGATCCCTCATTCCTGCTTTTTGTACAGTCAAATAGTATTTCAATTCAATGAATGTTCTCACAGGAAAAGAAAAATGACCGTATATACAGTCCAGAAAGATAAGCTAAGTGCAAGGAGCAGCAGCTAAATTTTCAACTTAGGCTGCAATACAGCTCAATCAAAAAGTGCAAGATACTATAGATAAAAATGAACTGTGAGGGAGGAGCAAAAATTTTAATGGAAAAGGATAGCAAGGAAAGAGTCTCAAAGTATGAAAGCAAATACAATGCAAGGAGAACTAATTTAAGGCACACTCAAAGTATGAAAGAGAGATACCAGAAGTAAAGTGTTAGGCTCATAACCTGAGAAGAATAGAGAGAAAAAATTCAAGTATACAGTGAATTCTGATTGCAATCACAGTACAAGGCAATGGAAAAAGAAGAAGAAAAAAACAAGAATATGTTATGGAGCATAGGCTGCTATTAACTACACGCTATGGGAGCATGCTGCTTATGGCAGCATATTTCTGTTGGAAGAAGTAAAGAAAAGCTAAGTAGTGAAAAAGGAAAGTAAAACACAAAGATTTGAAGAACTGCAGAAAGTCTATTCAAAGTTGGAAAGAAGTTTATGAAAAATCAAACAAAGATTCCAATCTTGATTGATGATTCAATAAATACGGTATTTGCAAGTAGATGCTAAAACTTGAAAGGAAAAGGATGGAGTTAGATTAAAAATAGACCAAAAATGAGTATGTATTAGCATCAATAGCAAAAGAGGAAGAAAAGAAAAGAAAAAAAGTGTATTGACTTTTGCATGTTTTTACTAATAAATAAAAGTATAAATATGAAATATAAAAGAATTATTTGTGACCAGCTTGAACTTGATGACTAAATTCATTCTAATTGGTTGATTTATGGAATATCAGAAAAATAGGGAACAGAGCATGCAATTTAGATCAGTATAGAATATATGAATCAGATGAATAATTTCAGTCCTTACAGTAGATAAGAAATGTTGGTAAAGAAGCTTAATAGAATGAACTGTTGAGTTGTAGAACAGATCCTGAAGCAATCATAAGTACATGGGTAAGATATTTCTTAATGTAAAACATTAACTAAGATAAATATAGACGGATATAACCAGTTATCGGTCATGGTCTGGAATAGGAATTGGAGCAGTAACAGAAATCCTGATATTATTAACAATCAGCAAGATATTTTTGCTTAAACTATTTTTGAAAGGTTCCATTTTGCCATATTTATTGGTGGGACAAATTCTTGCTGGCTTCTTGATTGTGTAGTTATGAGTTATTTTTTCAAGCAAACAAGATGCACAATGTATCATCAATGAATATCAGCTAGTTATGATCAGCATAGCATATATAATAAATATATATATATGTATATGTAACTCTAGCTCTATGAAGTTGCATATCAAAGAGACAGTAAGTAGAAGTTATTTTTTAAGAATGTAAAACACAACAGAACACAAGGAAACTTTGACAGGATGCATACATTATAGCATGCTAAATTGTGTGGATAAAAATAGGATGACTTCATCAACACAATGAGAAATATAACCTCACTGGAATTTCATTTACTGAAGCTTCTGTTCTCATAATCTTAACTGAAACTTCAACATAGTTTCCAAAGAAACTTACTGCAACCACAAAATAGAATTAATCCCTAAGGCAGCTAACTCCTGGCATTTTTTTTGAAGAATTTGAAATATGATGTCATTGATGGAATTTAAATGAAAACCCTAAATGACCTACAAGCTGTCAATCAATAAATGCACAATGGTTTGAAGATTATTATTATTTACTCTGTCTGCAAGAAAAATAGAAAGAACAATGTTACATTTTCATTACAGATGTATTTTGAATGTTGAAAAACTTGGTGTCAAAAACTATGTCAGGGTATTGATCCCAGTGATAATATTATTCTTTGTGAATGATGTTTCATGATATGACTTCAAATGAAATTGCTAATGATAATTATTCATAAAACCTAATTAGCACCATTATGATTGCTCACTTATACCAAGTTTATAATAGTTTTTTCATACTTTCACAATAGAGTGCTAAACTATTATCATACCCTCTGACTGCGAAAACATGCATTTCATAAAAAATTATTGCATAAATCTTAATCTTATATTTAAATTGTTAAAAGTATAGTGGTAATGACTACATTAATGCAAAGACATTAAATCTAAAACAGCGTATCACTAGAAGTAAGTTCAACCTATCCACAATAAAACGCACAAGAGCTGTACATGCACTTGTAGTAGATGTAAGCTTGAAATCATACACGAGAGATTGCGATCGCAGTAATGAATATTCATGACAGGATGTGCATTTGAGTAGGTACAAGTAAGAGTCACTACGAGTTGGTTGAGCAATTGTACTGATATACATTTTAAAGTTTTTTGGCCATTTCAATACAAAGATCTAAAATAAATCACCAATTATTTATTACGCAGTTATTCTTTCGTTGGATGTATAGAATATCATGAGAAAAGAGCTCTTCTTTCTGTCTGTGGTTGGCTCTAAATATTTTGGTAATCGTTTCTTTCTCGATAGGACTCAGCATGAAATCAAACGATCTCTCACGCAGTTAGGTGAGTTTACTAAAAGTGAAAAACTCGCATCTGAAATTCTATGTATTAAATGCTAAATAGTCGCTAGAATATTTCAACTAGCTAAGAAGCTCAATTTTTTTAGTGTTGATTCCGTTCATGGTGAACATCCATTCTTTACAGAAGGTTCATGGTATTACCACTAAATTATTGACCTACCCAAAAAAAATTATTTAGATACAGTACATTCGAAATCTGTATCACTCGATCCATTCTTTTTATTATTAACTTTTGCAAAAATATCTATTAATTATTGATCTTTGTGCAATATGTAGCGCCAGTGCACTTTGTTGTAGCGTCATAATTTTTACTTCGACTCATTGCTGGCAACCCTTTTAATTGAATGCCTATATCTTCTAGTGATTTTGCGATATAAATGCTTTGACTAAAAATTAGGATCTGCTCCTCCGCCGGGGATTCCATCGCCACTAGGCCATCCAAACGTTAATTTATCAACGAGTTCAACATTGAAACATCGACGAAATAGCGACGAAAATGCAGTGTTCTTTCTCACAGCAGCAAGTAGAGGTCTTGGCATTGAACTTACACGACAATTGCTAAATCGAACTAAAGGACACATCATAGCTTCATGCCGAGATCCATCAAAGGCAAAAAATTTAAAATAACTATTTTTATCACTCATATCATGATATGTAGCAAATAGATTTTTACAATTTAATTCCAAAGGAGTTGTATTCTTATAGTTCTCCCACTCAATGTTGAATTGGAATAGTATCTTCTAAAAACTCTGCGTCTGAAGCAAAAACTGTATTGCAATTAAACAATTTCAAAACTCTTTCTCTTTGTTAAAGGTACAGATCATGTTTATTTCCAGTTCACTAACTGAAATTCCTCCAAAACAATAATTGAATTGCGCAAAGCTAATTTTTGTTTTAAATTTCATATTTTGCGATTATCTATACTGCAAGTACATTATGTTTGAAGTATTTTTCTAATAAACTGCAACATATACTACGGAAGTTGATGATATGATAAAGTTTTCTTTCTCGTTTCTTTTCCTAATGTAATGTCTGTGGTGTAAAACAATTTCAGTCCTGCAAGGATATGGTATTCTTAAGTTGTTATTCTTGAGCAGTTGAACTATAATATAAAGTGTTTGAATTTGAATTGAATTATGTATGAATATATTATCAAACTTTCATATGTGGTAAAATTTGCACGTTATTTTGAATATTGTTCTAAGTTCAAATTAGATATAATTGGATTATTTGATTTGATGCAACATCCTTCTAATAATTATAAAAAATCGCTTATATTATAGAAACAGTTTTAATTAGGAAAATTATTTTTTAATTCGAATATATTCGACTCGAGTATTTAAAATCAAATTTATTCAGTAGAAATCTACAGTTGATATTCTATGAATCCGATGGTCTACTTCAAGGTATATTCTATTATTTGACAGTTTTACATTCCACCAATCATCCTCTTCTGGTGCATATTGGTATCTCTAATCCGATATATTCGGTGAACTGATAGTTTCGGTGTAACCGATGGTAGCGGTTTAAGACATATCAACTGTATTTTGAAATTAGATTCAAATTGAACACAACTAAACTGTACTACAAAGATCAGTTTTCTCTCCAATCTATATTATATAAATTGTATTGCTTCATATGTTTAGGCAACAGAATTACAGTCCTTATCAAGATCTCATCATGGTCGCCTAACAATTCTGACCCTCGATATTACAAATCAACTTCAAATTCAACAAGTCAGTGAGTTTATAGTATCGCATCACAACGGTAGATTAGATGGCCTTTTCAATGTCGCTGGAGTTTTGGGTGATGGAACATCAACCCCAGGTATGTCAACATTCACCAAATATAACATGCATGGTTTTATATTCGAATAGCACCCCTAGTATGGGTAGTACTCGACTTGTTATGTATGGGAGTTATGTTCAAGTTAAATGATGCAACAAACTTTGGATAGAAGGAATCTGTTGTGACCACCATATTAATTTGTTATATACTAAAATCTGAAGTGAACTTTGCACAATATGGCTTTTTCTTTCATTTGTCATAAGCGAAAATTTGTTAAAAGCAAAATTTATTGTATTCTAATATGTGATGCAACCAAATGTACAGGATTTCTTCTTTATTATATTTCCATATCTGCTGATTTTACGTAAATATCTATTTCTGCAAGAGGAATTCTTAGCTACATGTATTTATTTATTTTAATGCAGAGTAGTGTAGTACACCATCAAGTGTACTATCTATTATGCGAATATGCAGTTGACGAAAAATGTGTACAGTTGGCCATGAAAATATACAAACAGATATGGTTGAATATGATTGACAACTTTTCTCATTCAACTTCAATGTCAAAGTCGATTGCCAATTTGTAGAGCTGATTATGAGTTTATCATATCAGATTGCCACCTTGTCAAAGCTGAAGAAATTAAGCTGTCTCTAGCGCTATGAATTTCCCATGCCATTACAGATAAAATATTATTTGTAATCCCAATTTAGGACCGGAGCGCAGTATTTCAGCAATTCAGAGAGATTGGATGATGAAATCTATGGAAATTAATTGTATTGGACCAATATTATTAATTCAAGCGTTGAGTCCGTACATGCGTGTAAATGGGAAAGATAGAGCTCCTACGGTAATTTGCAATTTTAGCGCTAGAGTAGGAAGCATAAGCGATAATCGACTTGGCGGCTGGTACAGTTACAGGTCAAATAAAAGTTCTAAAATAAGTCACTGTAATTATTGTCAGTGAAGTTTGAAATGAAAGATTTTGGTAGTATATACCAATTTATCAATGTTATATTTTTTCAGCATGGATCACAGGTTAAATTTGTATCTGGATACCTAAATAAAACGGATCAACATTAGGGTACCCAAACCATACGAATCATTGAATCCGAATCAATTCTTGACTCGAATTATACAATCAATGTCCTAATTGGTTTTCATGCCATCAAATGTGAATTGTAATATCCATTTCAAATTTAGCTGACATGACTAGTGGTAAAAGGAATATATTGTCTTCCATCAAACATAACCTTCAGGGTGTTGTATTCAAATCACAAATAAGTAAAGGCATTATTTAATTTTATTCATAACATGGATTATATTCGAATAGTACCCATGTTAGTTCAATATGCCTCAATTTATAAACCTTGTTTACATTCGGTACACTTATTTAACTTCAAATACAAAAATTGTCATTACCACCGAATTAATTTGATCTATCTAAAGCTCAACTTGGCACATATGACTTTATTGTTTGTTCTATATTAGTCAAAATTTGTCTATTCGGGCATTGGCATTTCGATAATCTTTTCAATGAAGCTGGAATTGAAAAGTTTAATATATGCAAAAGTGTACCTCACATTAATAACTTGTCTTTTTAATCTATTTTTTAAATGCTAAACTCAAACTTTTTATTGCAATATATAAAATTGTATCGCACACTATCCCTCAAGCTACCATTATAAAAATTATGATAATTTTCCTCTTGAAAATCATTCATGTGACTCAAATCACACATTAATATAGCAAGATTTTTATGATTAAGGCTATTAATGTGGTGCGTGCAAACACTGCAAAACTCAGTTGTGTGCGGTTTGTGGAAATTATGACATTCTCGTATAATAACTGTATCAATTGAATTTTCATCCGTGTCAGTTTACAAGCTGACACAGTGAAATTTGTGTGCATGTTCAGCGATTAGAATTAATCACAATTCCACCTGTTAAAGCCATTAATTCTTTTTGCTCAGAAAGTAGCATTTATATTCATGACCGCTTAATATTTTCAATGTATGCTGTATAATTTGCTCTTTTTGAAGAATTGTACCAGAAAAATATTTTGATTATTTATGGCTGATTTAAGAATGTTCATTTGAAAGATTATGATGGTAGCTCAGTGCAATTTCTTTTTGGAGTTTTTACTGTATTCAAATGGACAAATTTGCTGCATAATATTAAGAAAATTTCTTTTTTTTCTTCAAATCTTTTAACAGAATAAGTAAAAGTGCTTTGAATCAAGCAACAAAATGTACCGCATTGGAGCTGAAGCGTTATCGAACTTGGGTATTTAGCTATCACCCAGGAACAACAGATACCGACTTAAGTCGTCCATTTCAAGCAAATGTAAATCCAGAAAAGCTTTTCACCCCAGCATTTACAGTATCTCGGGTTCTTGATATTTGTGACGGTATTGATGAGAGGCATACAGGAGGATTTTATGACTATTCTGGTACATTTGTGCTATGGTAGATGAGTAATTCTCACATTTAGTATCCTGATGTCATCAATAATACATGATTATTTCAGAGCAATATAATTACGAAACATATAATGGTTCAGGTTAAAATTGAGACTGAAAATATGCACATAGAGAGTATATTCTGTATCGTACTTCATGTACAGAGGTTAGTAGATTTGAAATATTTGGAAAACCAACATTGAATGGTGGAAGTTGTGGCATATTTAGAATATTGCAAATCTGAGAAAAGAGAAAAATAAATTAATGCGCCCTTCTTTGAAGGGTAGAATATGGCTGATTGAATAGAATAGAGTACCTGGAGGATATCTCTCTTTGTACATTCTCTAACAACCTACCTATCTCTGCATTGAAGTCTGGAGACAACTCTTTGTTGAAACAATGTTCTGAGACTCATTTTGAAATCTGAAGTGTCAGCTAAATTAGTGCTTTAGAAATAATAATTATTTTTTAGATAGTTGTGATCTTTCTGATAACTAAGTATACCTGCAGGTATAATTTTACCACCACTGCTGACAAAAAAGTAGTAAAGTTCATTCAACATGTTTATTGTATCAATCACTGAATTCAAGGATTATCTGCCATTTTTTGCTCAGGCAGAATTCAAAAATTCAAAATCACAAAGTATCTGCTACCGAGCTTCTGTAGCACTTTCCTTAGTTTCTCCTAATGCCTGAAGAACCATTCGAAAAAATGCAAACTGTTTTGTAGAGGCAACTGTGTCCTGCCTGTCTAAGGCACAATCCTGCCATTCTGTACCACCATATACAATATTAATTGGGTAGATCTTGCTTATTCAACAGGAGAAAATGTCATGACGTGCGATTGAAAACATCAGGCAAGGTTTATAATTCACAATATTATCTGTAACATCTTTGCACCGGGCACCATATCATTTGTACACTTCTTAAACTGTAAAGTACTTTAACAAGTGATCCTTACAAGCCACCAACTTCTTCTCAGCCTTTATTTCCTCATTCTTCATAGTGACCTAAGTACACCTAAAATTACCTAGTATTCACTGCTGTATTAAATGTTGATAATCTTAGCAATCAAGTTATTTATCTTTGCAGCACTCTCAACTGGCATTACAGATGCAATGCTCAATAAAGATAAAAGATCAATCTATGCAACTAGCCATGGCTGTCTAATTGCCATTTATCACACTGTCTGTACAGGTTCCAGCTCTGCTTTCCTGACCAGCAGCCAATCTTATAGTTTTATCTAAAAAAAAGCATTAATCCACCTTTTAAATGACGGATGCATATGCTTCAGTGTAATTAAAATGTATGTCTGATGACCAGTGAAAATCACATACTGTGCATCTCTCGGATGCAACTCAAAAATGAGTATTGCCCAAGTTTTTTGGATAAGTAGCTTCTATTCTGTAGCTAAATACAATTTATGACATTACAGAATACCCTAAAAAACCATCAGTAGCACCTCTTTCAGGCTCCTACATTAGTGCAGCACCAATCCATATCTATGATGATATATGTTGGTATATATCATTATCTGTTGGAAGTTATCAGGGATGACCAATTGAAATAAGTTTTTTACAAAACAGTTTTTTGATGGAAACTAACTCCTTTCTATATCAGATGTCTGCTATTGTTAGGAATGTAACACAAACATGAACACAAGAAAACTGTGACAGAGTGCATATATTATTATATTCTAAATTGTGTTGATAGAAGTAAGACAACTTTATCAACACAACAATATATCACTTACCAAAACTTGCTCTCATAATCTGAACTCAAACTTGTTCTTATAATCAAAATTAAAATTTCAACATAGATTCTAGAGGAACATACTGCAGCTACAGAATAGAATTAACTCCCTTAGAGGTTAATTCCTGACAGCTGAGTAGTTTTTCTCCAAATCTCTTGCATAGCAGTCAAAAGCAATTAAATGGTAAAATTTATGACTTGATCCCAGTAGCAACAAATCAACCAGTAAAATGGTATCAGTACTTTGTACACTTTGGTCTTTCCTATTCAATAATCCTGTATCTAGCTTACCTAATCAAATAATCACTTCAAAAAGATAGTGAGATGAAACCTAGAATATAGTGTTAAAGCAGCCTAAAGTCCCAGGTATTGAAATACTCAAGTTGTTTTATCCCCTCAAAAATCAACTTGTTTAGTATACCAATTGCAGTTACATTTTCTTCAACATATGTATTCATATCCTTTGGACTGCCAGTTATTAGAGTTGCCACTTCCAGGAAGCATGTGGTAATCACCATGGTTCTAAAATGCCCTATCAGGACTGGTACATAATTAAAATGATGTGAAGGTCTTTGTTGCATATGAGTCATTGATGGCACAATGGCTTGGTCCTGAGTAGCAAAGTTCTACTTGTTGTTGAACCTAAGACTTTTCTACTATTCTTTGAATTAAGAATTAATAGTTCAAAGGACAGCATTGATTTTACAATGATTAATCCAAACACATTTCCACTTTTTCCCTTTTTCCATCTTTTTGCGAGCCGTAACCACGGAAAAATTTCAAGAATTACCAGATGCTGCACACTCAATTTCTGCTTATCACCCACTCAGAAACCACTTGATGACTAGAACAAAATTATAAGCAATAATTTGATACTGTCATAAAACTATTGGCAAGAACGTTGTGTTTCAACAAAAAGTATTCTTTGTGGAAAAGTACTCAGTGCCATAGGCAAAATCTGGACATTAACATTTAGTAATCTCTTCAAGGTATCTTTAATCTTCACTACTTCTATCTGCACTACTTGGTGGCTGACCCCTCAATAAATTCTTCCATGGCTAAAGAATCCATAATTGGGACTATTCTGGCATCTTTACTGCATCAAACCACTGTCTTGCTACATCATTAAATTGAAACCAAGCAAACTCATTCTTTTGATAAGATCCTTCTATGCCAATACTGGTACCACAAGATTTATATGAGTCTTTTTCTCTCATTCAATTTTAAGTATTAAAATCATATAAGGATTTTCACTGTAGTTTTCTTAGAGTTCCAGCAAACCCAATGTGTACATTTAATTTTGTCATGATTGAGTGTTATTTCTAATCATACAAAACTTGTATTATCATTATTTTAGAGGCTCTGATATTGCATTGAGTGCTATTTTAGATTGCCAATTTTTATTTCATTTTGTCATCACAACTGATTGTAAATGTTTTCTAATCTTTTGCCTTGCATTAGTTGTTGTTAGTATAAAATAGCCCCGCTAAATTTTTATAAAATGTTGTATTTAAAAAAAAGTACAGATTTATATATGTATGTCTCAAGATTTTTTCAAATTGGTGCTCTTCTTTCTACTCCATTTTGTTATCCATTATCTGTTACTACTCAACATCTATGCTTTAACTATGCTTAGTTCTGTCTACAATTTCTACCTACAGTTTGTTAACAGTTTTTTAGTAATTTCCATGTGTGAGTATTTGAAGAGATTATATTGCTTTCTTGGTCACATTTTAATAGTTTACGTTCTACATGGTATACTTCATGTTCATCTTCTTTCTTCTACTCACTGCAAGTATGCTTCCATGGCAACATACTTCTACAGTGCATGTAGTTTAAGTTATTTTTCTGATTGACAATATCTTTTCTTATACTTTCTTCTTCCTTTGCTTTGCCTTGCACTGTGATCTAAGTATCAAAATGTATTGTACTACTTTAACTTTTGTTCTATTTTCTTTATAGTACTTACATAACTATGTATATATTTTATCAACCAGATATGAGCTGTAAACTATATGCAAACACATAGTTTATATAAATTAGGTACTTTTTTATTTCAAGTATCTTTTGTGATATGAACAAACTTTTACATATTTCCAAACTGTAAATTCCAAGTTGATATGCATTATCATCTAAAATCAATATGTAAAACATACAAATACATGACTTCTATGTATGTATAAAGTGTATGATGTGTTTTTAATACAAATCTAAAATGAGCCAAAAAGTTAGCATAGTATATGCTTGCTTCTTCAGAACCTAAATTATAATTAAAGATCTTCTTCAAGTTTGATGCTGAAAATCCTAAATTTCTTTCATGCTGAGGACAATTTTTGGCCAAAATATTTGAAACTGGTGTCCCCAAAAGCTCTTAGTTTAAACTTAACTCTTGAACTGAATATGAGGTTTTCAACCATGCTTTTCATTGAAGTATTATTCACTTCAAAAAACTAATTTAAATACAAAAAGTAAAAAGACAAAATAAGTTTACATTAGTTTGGTACTACCTTACAATATTGAGCTATGTCTAAGAGTTTCACCTACAAAATCAAACTCTACTTGTATAACAAAAATTCAGTTAACTATATCAAATATTGTAGAAATGAAAAATTGAGAAGTTTAAAATCAATATCTTGATCAGTATTTTATGGCACTGGGCTTAAAAAAATATCATTCTGTACTATCAAATAGATCTAAATTATTCCTAAGATAAAAAAAATTGAGATTTATTTCAATTTATTTATTAGTGCATCTTTGCATTGAATCTTAGATTGTCAGATGAGTTCACTGGCTATTTTTAAATCATTCCAAGAACTGCACATTTGATTGCTAATTAAGTTCAACTGAAAGTATTTATGGAAATATGCATCAGACTACTATGAAGAGAAACAGTGTATTAACATGTTCAAGACTAAATTTAAAACAATTTGATTGAACTTTCAGTAAAATGTTACAGTTTCTCTATCGACAAAATGAAGTAAAAGCTACTTGTAAATAATACAAAGATAATATATAGATATGCCAGTAAATTTATATTTTTTTGAGAAAATAAATTACCATATTGCATTTGGAATACATTCAAGCATTGTAAAAATGGCATGCATGAAACTTCTTCATAAAGAAAGTGAAAAATTTTGATGATCTATTTTAAATACAAAATATTACTAATATGCATATTGATTTAATTAAAATTTTAAGGCAGTGAAAATATTCTGAATATGGTCAACTATTGAAAACTCAAATATCAGTGAGTTCTTGACAACTTTAATATGTCAGTTACAATTTTGTAAATGTTACTTCAATGTGCACTAGTTGTGTGAACTTATGTGGATTGAGTTTTTCAGAATTAATATTTCATAATATAATATAAGTCATCAACAGCACAGTATTACAATGAATTGCGCAAGTCAAATGGTAAAATCAGTGGAGGCACATGTAGGCCAAATGGCAGCAGCAAATGAGATTTTGGCTGTCTCACAGCATGTCCAATATGCTCAATTTGGACGGAATGCTGTGATGCAGCCTGTATCTCAAGAGGGAAGGAAAAGAGTAAGGCATCTAAATCAATGCAGCAGACAATCAGAACATGACAGAAATTCTGAACTTAAAGTTCAAGATTAAATTATTTGAACAGTTTTGCATTGATAATCCTGTAACCAAGATTCAAATTAGTTATATAGACATAAAATCATGTTATGATTAAGAGTACGCAAGGAAAAAACTTTATAAAATTCTACTGATATTAAAGATTTGAAGTACCATATTTTTAAGCCAAAGCTTGAAGATGTTGATGCAGTAAACCATCAATTGAAAGCAGAAAATAAAATATTAAAAAACAAGTGTTCAAACTCCAAGCTGAAACTAAAATCTTTGCATCAAAACATCAACTCCAGAGATTTGGAAATGAAGATCCAACAAATGGAAACATTTTACCTGGAACAGAAACTACAACAAAACTGGATTTTGATTGAATAAATTAGCTCAAGAATTCTAGCAAAGCTTACAAAAAAAACATCAAAAGCTAATGCAAATTTGATAAAGTAGACTTGTGACACTGTAGATTGTAGTGCACATTTATACTTCAGGGTAGAGTTGTTCCAGAAACATATCCTGTAACTGCAAATTAGAACATTACCTAGTATAC
>JAULBW010008556.1:0-14036 GCA_032358265.1 Vaucheria bursata
GAATGTTCTAAATATGAACACCTGCAGCTACAAAAATAGAAGAGGAATCAACTTATAATATAAGTTAATTCCTGACAGAACTGTAACTTTCTATGCTGAAGTTTAAAACTAGCCTAGCCTTAATGGGTAGACTCAGAGGTCATTACTGCATAGGTAAACTAAACCTACGCCATAACTGAAATTAGCCTCAATAACTTATAATTGAAGAATCTATGTAACTAGGTGCTCCACCTTACTTTGGCTAGTGTAGTTGAACTGTAGTGAACTTGCCTTTTATTGGCAAGTAAAAATGGTTCTTCATGAAAATCAAAATTTTTAATACATATTTCCATTAAATGGCCCAGAATAGGATACAAAAAGTTTTCAGAAAATGTATTTTCAGTTGTTACAATGCAGTTAAAACAGCCTATCTTTCCTGCTCCTTATTTTAATGCAATACCCAGATTTTGATAGACAACTTTTTATGTCATATTTTTTGACAATCTTAAAAATATGAATACTGATTTGTTTGCACAGCTGCCTGATAGATGCTTACCAAAAATTTTTTGGTTGCTTGTTGATGAACCATAAATTCAGCAGTTTCTGCTAAAAACTTGTAGCTATACATACACTTTTTAGATAATATAACTGTTAGGAAAAGTAGTAAATAAGATATTGACGTAATTGTGGCAAAAAAGCAACAGAAAGAAGAGAAAAGTGTAAGGAGTATATGTTAATGAAAGACAATAGATGAAATGGCAAGGATTACATGCCACACTAGACAGAGATTTCATACCATAGTGATAACATTTCAAATAAACTGATGGAAATAGTAATGTGAAAGAGAAATAGATCAAAGTTACAAAGCACTTTCAATTGTGGAAAATTTTTACATAAGTTTGTGGGAAACAAGAAAATTTCCACTCTTAGCATATGATGTTCCAAGTTGTGTAATTGCAAACAAAGCAAAAAGGTCAGCAAATGAACTAAAAATATCAAACTCTTAAATTGTTGAATGAAATGAAATGAAGAATTTGATTTAGATGGATAATTAGTGGACAACTAATGGATAAAGAGTCGCAAACTTTAAACAGGAATGAAATAGTAACTAATGTAAATCTTGACAAGAACTTGTGGCAAGACACATGTGGAACAACAAGAAAATGAACCTTGTAGCATGCAGATTTACCAAATTATGACAGGAAAGCAAGCACTAAGTGAGACCAGCTAAATAGCAGAAACAAAACAAAGACAGAGGGAAGATATTACACGTATATTAATGAGTTTGTGCCAGTTAGCAGAAATACAACTATAAACAAAATACAAGAATATATTCAACCGTAAACAATTGACTATAACCAAATGCAACTATTACAATTGTGTTAGAAAGTGATTTGTATGCTACGTTTTCTATTTGAAGATTGATTTCTGATAATTGTTTATGTTTAAATATCATTTGTTGAATGTGTTGCTGAGATTCAGTGTTGGTAACACATGATGGTATTTCCTTAACATACTTTTATTTACATTCTTGCTGTATTTTCTGTTTTGATCATGGTAGTATTCACTTGAAGGAATTATAGCAAGTTGTTGTCAGCTACATGCTTAACTATATATGGCTATAGCAACTGCAGTATACACCACTTTATCTGAAAGCTTAATCAAGACATGTACACTTAAGTTAACAGTGGAACTAAATCTTAACACTTGTTGAATTCAGGCTTTTGGCAAAAACACTAATACTATTAGAATACATGCCAGTCCTACCATCTCTAATTTATTACAGGATGATAGCTCAAATACGCTTGCATATGTTTGCTCATATTTATCCATTTTTCTATTACATATTGTCTATGCTTTTTCTCACTTCTGCCTCTTTTACCACATTGTATTTATTATCTCAATTGTACTTTAATGCCAATCCTTTATGTCAGCCCCTTTGCTATAATCATTTAATAGATTCATTTGTTCCACTACCTCACAAAATGTCACATGTGATGTTCCTTATGGTTTTATGGAAACTTCACTTGTTTTCTACCTACACATGTTCCATGTTATAGTACCTTGTCAACAATGGTCAGATTGTTAAATTCTGCTTTACCATCTGTAACAGTACTTTAAACTCCACTTTTAACTAATTGGACATTATTCTAAAACTGCTACTAATCCTCTAACCCTGCTTTATTCAGCCTACCCTTTGACTAATCCACTTATCTTTTGCTCAAGTTATTTTCAAGAGATACTTTAATCAGTTGTGAAATAATCACAAACCTGCCAATAAAAAACTATGGATTTAGTTATGGACAAATAATTCTGCAAGATTTGCTGGAAAGCCAGTTTTAAGGACACTTCAAAAGGGTTTACTGCCAGAGCTAGCTAGAACATGTATGATAGTTCAGTCTCATGTTTTTGTTTACTCTTCTCAAGTTTAAATAACTGCTGCACTTTTATTAAATTGTTTTTGCTTTGCTGTTTGTATTTCCTCTGTTACTCATTTGACTTTATCCCCACTGTTAAGCCTTGTTATCCAAATGAAGGCATACACTAGTGTATTATCCTAATACATCTTTTTTCTTTCATCCCAACAAATACAGAAACTAATTTTTTTGAGTTAGTTGAGTATCTATTACTTTTTATCACTTAATTAGAAAAATTTATATGATCTACTTTTAAAGTACAACATGTAGACAGTATTTGAAAACTTTTCAATGCTGATAAATAAACTGCTAAATATAATTTTATCATCTGGAAATATAAAAGTACATGAGTAAACAGTTACATGCCTAGCTTTATTAACATAGTTAAACAGAAAAGACTTATGGCTTCATTTTGATTTTTTTCTATTTGCATTCCATTCCACATGAACTTATTAGATATATAAAGGGATTGGGAACCGTAGACATTAAACCTTTTTTGTCACCTACGTAAATCTGGTAGCAAAATAGCTTTTATGTACTTTTCCATGAACTTTATTATACATTTTAAAGTGTAGTAAACAAGAGGATCAAAACGGTAAAATTCTTTCACTATGATATATAAGATCTTTACTTTAGTGGAACAAAGTGCTCCTGAAAAAAATTTTTGTCCCCACGCAAACATTTGATTTTAGATAAATATTTAATGTAACTCTGTTATTTATTCATAGACTATACTGAATTACCAAAGTTCATCAATTGGTTTTGCTTACCAAAAATAAATAAATTACATTTAAATTTATTTGGATGCCATGCATAAATAGAAAACAAATCCTATTGACAACTTTTTGATATAGCTTACTTAATCATTTGACTAGTTGTAAGGATCCAATTTCCAAATCTCACGTATATAATCAGCAACACAAGGTAAACCAAAAATACAAGAGAGATACATGCTTAATTTAGTATATAATAACCTGCTTCATGTGTTGCCAAGAATGAATCTTGCAACACCGCAAAATATATTATGAGCACAATTCTTTGAAAGAATTGTACACAAATCATAACATTTTACAAATAATCACGGTTCCATAACAAATCGCACAGCAACATATTAGATCTTGACACTAATAGTGTTGATTGTGCAATTGGTGAATGCTCTTATGCTTTTCAATTTGTTGCTTGTAAAACACAATGCTAAATTGAATCTTTTCACACAGCAAATAGTTTTAAATATTTGCTATACTTAATTATTTTTGGAAAAATATTTAAAAAGATGTACTGACAATTTTCTTTACCAAATAGTTCCTCTAAGATAGAATTACAAAAATATGTATTTAAATTCATTTGACCATTTTCTTAATTTTTCAATTTTTTATTCAATGCTTTAATTTTAAAAGGTAGAAAAAACTTAAGATCATGAAATTTTTGGTGTAAGGTAAGCTAAAATCAAAGCAAGTTAGTAAACTGAAAATAATTGATAGAATAGCACAAAATACTATGGTTTTCTGTTCTCATAAAAAAGTTTTTTTAGAGAATGCTCATAATCGCTATGTTTCAGTTTTACTTATCTGTTATAAATAATGATTTTAGTAATGAGCACTTCTAGCAATTAACTCTCTGACATGAATTAAAAACTTGCACATTTTATTATCATCTTGCTACTTTGCATAGTGCTAGTTTGTTGACAATGGTCTTATGTTTCATTGTTATGCTCTATTCAAAACTTTTTTGTAGCCCCAATAAAACTCAATTCAACTGGAACTAAAAATAGAAGCATTAAAAAGGTAATTTTTCTAAAGATTTGATAGGTACTAAAATTATGATTGTAATTTCATGGCTGCTCATATATTTCAGTAGATAAGTCAACTTGGCATGTTGTGACCTAGGTACTCAGTATTGACAGCATGATATTTGATGAGCAGGCTTAGCTGATTATGCAAACCGACTCAAATTTTTTTCATTTTATACTAGGCTCTGTAGTTTTCACTCGTCCTAAAAATCACAGCAAGTACTTTCTAAACCATAATAGCTTGTATGTTTTTTTCACTGAATTTTTGTGAGTTTTAAATTAAAACATTGGGAAAAAATTTGGCTAGAGTTTATAAAAAAAATAATGTACCAGATTCAAGTTCTCAAACAATAAATTAAGGAAAAATTTTGACTGAAATTGTTCATGCAAAAAACAAGTAATAATAGCAAAAAGAAACAAACATTAATGCAAAATAGGCAACAAGAAACTCAATGTAAAAATAGAAATTAGTGGCTACACCATCATGCCCAGCATGTAAGACGTGTTCTTAAAGCAGCACAATGCAACAAACAATTTCAAAAAGCAAAAGAAAAATGTGGTTGAAGTTGGAATGTAGAAATAAATATGCATCTCCAACATTTTGCCAGTTGCAGTAAAATACTATTTTTTTGCAGTGCATTATAATGTAATGGTAGCTAAAATCATAGTCTGAGGTGATTATTGAAACTTTTAGAACTTGAAATTAATAAATTGACTACAAAAATGACAATTTGAAGGTACAAGTAATAGAAATTATAATCTGGAATGATAACTGTACTACACTCAGAAACTTTTGACATCTGTGATTTAATAAATGTAGATCAAGCTTTTACTTTAGTTCACTACATAAATTGGTAATGAATAACTTAGCATAGAAACCTGTAGATGGCAAAAAGTACCAATACATGCAGTAAAGCACTAAAAAACTGAATATTTTCATGACCAAAGTTGATAAAATGGTAACCAATTGGGATCAACTAACAATCAATCCTGGCAATGTAGCAACCAATTGGGATCAACTAGCAATCAATCCTGGCAATGTAGCAATCAATTGTGACAGATTGAAAACATATTGTAGCATGTTGGCTGCTAACATTTGACAAATCAGCAGTTGAATACCATCATCAATAATACTTAATTTTATGTTTACAGCAATGTTTTACTTGCTAAGAGCTCTTCAAAACGTATTGACAAGTTGAAAGTCAAGCACTTAATCCTTTTGTAATTTTTGTTCTCAGTATACTGTTTTTCCTTTTAGATCTTTTTGTCAAGATCTAATATATTTTTGTTGTGCAATTTGTCTTAGAATCATGATTCACTTTTATATTACCATGTATGTTCATGTACAATTTTTTAAGGAATTGTATTTATAGTTTGATCTAATTTATCTTGTATGCATATAGAATAAGTTGTAAAGTGTTAATGAGATTCACTTTTGTCAACACATGAGACAAGGTGTAAGAGTATGGTTACTAAACTAACATATAAACCAGAATAGGTAACAAGGAAACAAAGCATGAAATGATTTTACATTGAAGCACAGTATATTAAACTCTATCCATGTGTTGCCAAGAATTAATCCTGCCAACACATTGCTTTAACATTATTTTCATATCAATCAAGTTATGTCGAATTGATTCAAACAACAAACTACAAATCATCAATAGTCATAAAAACAATTCACAGAAAATAGAACAGATCACAAGGCAAAGTCAATTTTTAACTGAAGGCTAATATAATTGCATTATTCATTTAATATTCTTGTATTCCTTGTTTCTGCTCTAGTTTTTTTGGATTACATCTTAGCACAATTAGTTAGTCTTGATACTTCAGTCAATTACATTTTCTTGACTTACCATTTTCTTTCTTGAATGGAACCTTTCTTGCAATCAATTTCTTTTGATATGTTCTTTGTAATCAACATTTTTTAATATACTTACTGTATATCAATTTTTGACATCAGATACTTTTCTCAATTTGTCATGTCACTCAATAGCTTTGATCTCCTTGCAGTTTTATTTGAAATCTCTGTGCTGTAGAAAGAAAAAAGTTTTGATGCTTTCAGAACTTCAACTCCATATATCACACCAATGGTTTTTTACTGCATACCTTTTTTTCCTCTCTCATTTTCACAGATTTAAACTTTTATTTCACAATTTTCAACATTATTTTTGTAGTTTCACATTAAATTTAATCTAATTTTAGTGAACATTGAATATATAAATTTAATATCAATTTTCATAAAATTAATATTAAATTTTTTCATAATTAATTATCATATTTGGCACAGCCAATTTTGTAAGTTTTTATAACCAATCTTCTGTACATTGCAGTTGACTGTCATTTGTCAGAGCTGGTTGATAATTTACTGCAATTGGAAGTCAACTTATCAAACAGAATTAAAAAAGTAAAAAAAAATTAATGTTCTAATATATGTGCATACAAAAACTCTGGTTATGGATTTTACTCATGATAATGATCTGTATGATAAGGATACTCAACATTGAAGTATACAATGTACTGTGGTGGTGATCACAGCATGAGGCAATGCAAAAAGAAAGAAAAGATTAGACAGATAAACATGAGTGTACTGCTGGCTGTAGGCACTATTTATTGCATGCTATGGAAGCATACAGCTTAGGGAAGTGCACTTCTTCTGAGAGAAGTATAAAAAGTTTAGAGCGAATTGGAAAATTTCAGAACAGAGTTTGGGAATATGCAATGACAATATTGCAATTACTCAACCGCTTTGGACTTTCTGTAAGGACAAAAAGAATTGAAAAGATGAACTGTTAAGTTGGGACCATATAGTTGTAAAGAAAAATGTAGACAGATATGGATCACAGGAACAGGTTGCGGGTCACATCTGGAATGGGAATTGAAGCAGTAACCAGTAGAAATCTTAACTATATAAATGACCAGAATGATATCAGGCAAATGTACTAAATTGAATTTCATGTCAATTATTCACAACTGGGGAGGAGGGGGGGAAGCTCTTTGTAATACTCTATAAAAAGTGTTAATGGAACTCAAGCAACTTGGCATTGTCACTCATTTTCAACTTGTTCATTCCCATTCTACAAATATTTCAGTCAGGAGGAAGAACTTTGGACATTTTAAAGTCTATGGCAAAGAATGTATTTAAAAAATTGCTCTCATATATAATGAATTCTTGTTACCTTACACAAGTCCTTGCATCAAGAGACAATAATAGCATGTAACTTAGTACTTATTTAGCTTGCTGCCTATTAGGAATGTAATGCATAGTAAAAGCACAAGGAATCTATGACAGAATGCATAGATTATTACATGCTAAATTGTGTTGATAGAAGTGAGAGAACTTCAACACAAAATTTCACTTACTGAAACTTGTTCTCATGATCTGAACTGAAACTTCAACATCGTATCAGGAGAAACGTACTGCAGCTACAGAATACAACTAATTCCGTAAGGGGTTAATTTCTGACACTGTCTCACTGGATTAATTACCTAGATGTATATGTTTCAAATTGCATGAAAACTCTGAAAAAATAGTGCTGAGTGGAACTATGCAATATTACTGCTAAAATACCAATTTCTCCATACAATGATGTATTCACAAAATTTTTCTTCATTATATTGTATGTCACTCCTTTGCTTATATTTCACTGTAACTGTAATACAACAGACACTAGGAAGAGGTCATACAGTATATATTACGGTGTTGCTATAAGTAAACTCTAGCAATGTAAGATAAACAAATATTCAATTATATGGTGGACCAGTACCAATTGCGCTGTGGTACTATTCCATCGGCTAAAGTGAGAACATGATGTCAGTAGTGAGAATTCTTAAATTGAGAATATTCAACAGAAACAATGATGCGGCTAACTAAGAAATAGAATTAACCATTAACCAGTTCATTCCTAACAGCAACACAGTAGGATGAGAATAGCTGACTGGTTACCATTATACAATTAATACAAATAGTTTAAATAACCATTTATTTTTAAAATTTTTACATAATGTAGGTAGTGTTCATGTACAAAGTTTTAGAAGTCATCTGCTAGTTTGAAGCAAAATGCATGGAAGTTACATATTATTTAATACGGTAGAAACACATAAACATCCAGCAAATATCAACATCATGGAGGTCTTAGTTGATTTACACCTGTAGGTGGTATCTTAAAGAAATTGCTCAGCAGGGGTCAAATACCAAACAATTTTTTAGTCCAGATATACTGTTGCTCTCAGTATTTCGATATTTTCCATTTTTACGAATAACATTAGATGGTTAATAATTTCATTACCAATCTTTTGTCAACATTGCCTGGTCAATGGTCATATATTTTATATTTTAGAGCAATGAAAGGTTCTACTCTGTTCGCGTTAATGGATGCGGAATGGGAATCTGTTGCCAACTTCTCTCTTATATTTCAGGTAGATTTTTTAGTAATGCATAAGTAGCACATTTTTCATCTACCATTAGTGTGTAATTTTTAGGCTACCTTACTGCCAACCTGCCCCTCATTTATATCTCATGGCTACAACTTTATTGCCCAGTAATTGCACCCTATCAAAAATATTCTACCTTTGTAAAGCACTGCAAGGATATGACCGTCATAGTAGCTCGTAGCACTAGAATGCCACAAGAAAATATTTTGTGGTAACTCGTACAAAATATTTTCTTAAAGGGGCAATTGGTAAAAAAGGTATTGAAAACGGTAAAACATCCAATTCTTGTTTGATTGGTTGATGTCTTTTAATAAACTCATCAATATTTCTTTGATGCGCGTTTAGCGGATAATAAACTGTGAGCTTCGAAATGTTATGTATCTCAAATTAATCCTGGAAACTAGCTCTCATCTCTAGTCCCACTTGAAAATACATTTCTTTAATCCATTTACAATATTCTTTGCAATCGCTGACATAATCGTCTCGAATCGTTGATTTCCCATCTAATCTCGAAGATTAAAAATGAAGATTTCTAGTTTTGTCATTTCATCGATTTTAATCAATAATCTGCTGGCCATAGCATATGGAGGTACTAATTTGCAGTATGAAACACAAAAAGTCTGCTCATTGATTATGCGTAATATTACATATTTTTCATGGTAAATATCATAAATCCTTATTTTTGCCCCCAGTTTCATGCCCAGCTGGAGCTATTATGGATACTTCTGGAAAGTATTGCTGCCATCCAAACTGTGAATTCTGTGGAGGCGAGACTTGCTCTCGTGGAAACGGGGGTGACGTAGCGTGCTGTACAAGTAAAATTACCACATCTTGTGAAGTTAAAGGAGTCCCGTGTATAGCATCCGAAAGTGCGTTTTGCTTATTCTTTTATGTTTATATTTGTTTGACTCCTAATTGAAGAAATGTATTGCTCGATAGATTTGTCCATAACTTGCCCGACGGGCGGTATCTTAGACAGTTTCGGCACTACTTGTTGCCCAAGCAGCTGTGGCGAGTGTGGAGGGTATGGTTGTGATAACCGTCCTGGTGGAATTGAATCTTGCTGTGCCAGTTCGGTTAAAGTTCCATGTAGTGAAGGCAACCTCCCATGTGTTGTTTCTCCAAGTAAGAGTTTGGTAAAATTTATTTTTCTAAACTGAGAATGATGCCAAAGCTTACTTCTATACTAAGACTGAGAGCTTTTACTCTTACCATTTATTTCTGATATAAGTAGTTGTATTTTCAATTTTTGCAGATACAGATTATTTAAAATAGTTGAGGATAGTGTTTCAACTTTGAAGCATATTTCTTGTACAATGCATAGATAAAAAAATTTCCAGCCTTATCCTAGTATACATTTTTTTCCACTTATTATAATTTATTGTTATATTTGAGCATAGTGTTCTCAATGGGCCAAGATTTTCCTAATGATAACTTCAAAATGCATAATTATATCATTTCCTGCCAAGCCATAATAAACTTTATCTTAATTCGCTGATATGACTTCTGATGCATGTTTATGTTTGAAATGATTCTAGGGGATTACCCTCCGCCAACATCCCCCTGTCCCCGTGGAACCATCCCTGATAGTTCTGGCATCAAATGCTGCGACGAATCTTGCGGCACATGTGGCGGTATTGGTTGTCATTTACGGCCTGGTGGAGATCAAGCATGTTGTACGAGCAATGTAACAATATATTGCAACTATGGTGTGCTGCCTTGCAAGTAAAATAATTTTATATATCAATTTTCTTTACAATGTACCATTCTGCACTACGAATGTCTACTTAAATTATTGTAATAGATGCCACTTTTGAGTTGACTTCAAGGAAGGACAGGCTCTGTTACCTGAATTCAAAACTTAATGCTGAAAGTTAGAGTTGCGTACTGATATTGATTTCGCTTCCCCACTTAAAATATAATTATGCTGGTTGCATAATTGTATCCAACAATGCCTAAATATGAGTTAACTTTGACTTCAGTATACTATAGGTCCGTGATTAAGGCTTGTAAAGTATTGACATCAGCCTATAAAAGTAAATTAACAGTGAGCATATGTTTCAAAATTGAGCGAATCTAATTTAAAATCATACTAATTCTTAAATTTTTTTTTCTAATTATGTAATAATTTATTTGGCTTTGATTCAGAGTAGTGTAGCTATCGAATTTCACACATATTACTTGCAAAAACTACTCTAGATATACTAATATTGAAAAAATTGTTTTTTGTTTATCGTATTTACCATGTTTTGATTTGTTGTTGCAGAGTATTTACTCCGAGCAACCGTGGAGACTGTCCTCCAGGAGGAATAACTGATGACATGGGGCAATACTGCTGTCCATCAAGCTGTGGCTTATGTGGTGGTGCAGGTTGCCACTTACGCGAGGGCGGAGATGCTAGCTGTTGCAAGAGCCAAATCACGGCATCTTGTAGATATGGCCAACTCCCTTGCAAGATTTCCGAAGTTGATCCAGGTAAGGGGATATTTCTGGGCTTCCTAGCTATGCCCTCTCTCCTTGAGTATACAAAATCCTGTTTAAATTGTGCAATTGAACTATAGTGCCAACTGCAGTAATATTTACGTTCTAAGTATATATGAAATTTTTTTTGTAGTAGATGCTGCTAGATTGTGATAGTAATTGGCACTCTAAAAATCTCAATGTTTTTGACAATTTTAAAAATGAAAATATCAACTTCAACTATTTAAAATTAACTGAATGACAAGTATTTCATTTCTCTAATTTGTGGTACAAAAGCTGATTTTTGCTATTATTAAACCTATTTTGGGTAAATGGTACATGCATATTCAGCAAGGTTAGGATTTAAGAAAATTCATTTTATTGCTAGTGGAGGGAAACAATTTCTTTCGTTCTAATTTATTCCGATGGCTCAATTTTATTGATTTTTTTGGTATGCCTAGATGGTTACTGTGATGAAGACACAATAAGTGCCACTGTGGGATATAGCAAATGTAGAACAACAGCTTGTTGCCCAAAGAGGTACGTTACAGGTTCATTAATTACATAAATATTGACCACCAACAAAAACTTAAACCATAAAGGTTTGAGAAAACTGTCAAGTCAACAAGAAATGCTAGTGAGAGATGAATGTATTGTGTAGTCAAACTAGATCAATTTTTCATTGTGCCATACAAATCTCATTTATAATTTAGTTGATGTATGAAAGATTAGTAAAGTGATTACCATTGAACAGTATTTGTCCATTTTTGGGGATAGCTATAAATTATGAAGGAATCCTTTAAATAATGTGAAATATATTTTATCCATATATTTTGGACTTTTACATCGAAAATTTACTTTTAAAAGTCTTCATATTATTTATATGTATGACAACAGTTGTTAATGGTAGCTAATTTTTTCACATCATAATCAAGATAAGTTCAGCAGAAACTGTCTGCCTACAATGAGAAATATTTTAATTTGAGCAGAAAAGTTTTACTTCTCATAATTGAAATAAACTCTTTTTACTGCACTACAGCTTACCAAATTTAAAGATGCAAAAAATTTTTTCTTATTTCCATGTAAATTACCTATTGATATTTGTGTAATTACTAATTTTTATCAGTTGCCCTGAGTGTTCGGTGCAAGAGGGAGGCTGTCCTGGACTAGCCCCTGAATGCTGTGCTTGGAATGTATTTGAAGAATCCATGATAAGAGATGTTACTTGTGCTGTAAGAGAGCCACCCTGTCTTTTGCCGTACGTAGACCACACCGAATGTAATGATTACCCTGCATAATTGAGCTTCTGCAATGGCCAATGACTGATAGAATTTTCTCCTAGAGGGAGATAGTGGTTCAAAATCTTCGATTGTTCACATTTCTCCAAATACATTATGAATTGTGTATTTATGTTTTCAATGTTTGCATTAGAATATTTTGCAAATGTTATTAAAACACTAGACTCGTTTATAACATTTTACTTACATCAAACGAACATTTTGTTCATATGTTTAGCTTAAAGTCATTGACATAGAAGTTTGCTTCCATGGTTTTTATAACAAGCAACTGACAGTAAACAGTCTTGTATGAAATTTGTAGAAATTTGAAAAACTTCAAATGTGTTTCAATGAGTAAAAAAACAAATTTTGAAAATGTTGCAAAATCTAATGCTCTTCTTTTCTTGGTTGCCAGCACTCGTTTTTTCTGCACTACAGTAGAAAATGAGACACTTTAAAAATTTTGGATTATAAACATAGCCATTGATCTATCTAGTCCCAATTCAGTCAGCCATTTCTAATTCAAATCACTTTCAAGTCTGATCAGAATGGGTATGCAATGCAAACCACTGATACATTTCACTTTTGGAATGTTTCTTATTATTTACTATTCTGACATAAGCTTCAAAGCAATTAATGGATTTCAATTTGGGTCAATAAATTACCATTTAGATTAGCTCATAGGTTTTTGATTATAATCAGGATTTGAATTTGTTCTAAATTTTTTTCATCTTAAATACTCTGCTATACAAAGTCATTTTACAAGTGTGTAACAAATTTCTAGTATCCCAAATAAGACGTTTACCACTAATATTTTTACAATCCATTTGTGCAAATTGAAGCATCAGACAGCCCATGTTCATATGAAGTATTTACATTTCACGAATGATAGTTTTCTGAATGCTCATATTTTGCTCAAAGTAGAAAAAAAGTAAGCAAAAAAAGATGGATTATTACAAGCTCAAAGTCTGTGATGAAGAAAGTTCACCATCTGCATTGTTGAAAATTTGCAACAAACCATTGGTACTTCTTAAGATTTTGACAAAAGAAATTTTTTAGAATTTCAGAGTAGAGATACTTCTTAAAATATACACGAGAAAAATGATAATCCTGCATTTTTGAAGTGAGTCAACAATTTGTACAGAACTGTCAATCACATCAACTGAAAAACTGGATAAGTGCCAAAATTTATGATGACATTAATTTCATTTGTAGCAAAACACTAATGTCTGATATTTTAGGTCCACTGTAGATATAATCACCACCATATCAGCACATGAGGCTTAAAAAATCTTAGTATAACTGTCCAAGTTTGATAAAAAATATTTCTCAAATCTGAAAAAAAAGTATTAGAATACCTTCAAAGTATGCTCTACTGAGCTTTCTACTTTTCTTTAAGGCAACATAGCTTGCATGAATACTATAAATCCAGTTAAATTAATTTTTTGTTTATTTTGATCATCATCTGAGGTACTTTGATCAGTTCATTTAGATCTTAAAAATGCTATGACTACTAAATATAATGAGTACTGCTAAGACCAAAAACCGATAACACAACAAAAATGAAAATAACAGTATATCAAGGAAATATCATCATGTGTTGCCGAGGGTGAATCTCAACAACACATTTGACAAAAGACATTCAAACATAAAGGATGAACAGAAAACAATCTTTTAATA
>JAULBW010008567.1:0-14036 GCA_032358265.1 Vaucheria bursata
TAAGGCTTATAGTTTAAGTTAAAACTTAAACTATAACCCTGCTACGCATGAAACAGAAACCAGAAGCAGGTTTAAGTGTAACTTAAACCTGCATAGCTGTCCTTAAAAAGGACAGCTATGCAGGTTTATTTTTCTGCTTCACAGAAAAATTAGCGAAGCAGGTTTTAACTTAAACCTGCTTCGCATACATGCTTTACATGTTTTTTCAACTTTCATGCATAGCATGAAACTTGAAAAAAGGAAACTTTAAAAACGAAACTTTAAAAAGGAAAATACAATACGAAAAAAAAACAAAAAATTGGCTCACGATAAAAGCAAAAAAACATAGAATTAGACCGTTATACGGTATGCATATAACTAAAATACACACGCCTATTTAAAACTAAAAATTCAAACATAGCATGTTTATGGAAACCATACTTATATGATTAAACATTAAAAATTAAAGGTGTTTTTTGTATTTTATATGGGAAGTAAAAATTTTTTCAGTTCGTAGATAACTTATAATAGCTGTGTTATGTATCATTAAGGTTTATATTTATGGTGAAATAAAAAATAATCGTTTAAAGGTTAAGTAAGAAAATTCTATTATTCAGTTTTTCATATATGTTCATACGCATATAAACTAAATAAAAAACGTGTATAAAAAACAAAACTGATTACACGAAAAAGTATCTAATTAGGCGAAAGCTTGAGTTTTATGCTACTTTTTTTTAAATAAGCATCAAACATGCATTAGCTTTGCTTAAAATGACGATTCTAGTAAACGTATAGTAAAATAGAATTTTGAATTTCTATTTAGGTCCTGCTATGCATAACACAGTTGCTTTTTATACCTAAGATATGCAAAGCTATATTTTTATTTTTCTATTTTTTCTGCTTGTAGTTTCGTTTTTAAAGTTTCCTTTTTTCAAGTTTCATACTTTGTATGAAACTTGAAAAAACCAGAAACAGAAAAATAAACCTGCTGCATGTTTCTGTTTCATACGGAGTTTGTTTATTTTGCATAGCAAAATAAACATGCGTAGCAGGTTTAAGTTAAAACTTAAACCTGCTTCGCCGCCCTGCTTCTGGTTTTTTTTGCATAGCAAAAAAAAAGGAAACTTGAAAAAGCAAAATGAAAAAAAAAGCGGGAAACAGAAAAAAAAAGCAGGTGAAACTTAAACTATAATCCTGTTTTCCTTTTTCCTTTGTAAAGGAAAAACTAAAAGCAGAGAAAATAGAAAAAAAAGTAAATATCTTTATACGTCATACTAGGTGTGTATATTATTAGATAGAAATATCTTTCTATCTAATAATATACACACCTAGTATGACGTATAAATAAACTAGACGTTTTATATTATACATAAAACGTCTAACTTATGTTTTCATATTGCTATTTTATTTAGTATAATATATATATATAAAACAAAAAAACTTAAAAAATAAAGATATGAGTAAGTATTTTTTTAATTAAAACATGCAAATCATACTTATAAGACAGTAAAGTAAAAAAAAAATTACATAGATCATGCAATTAAATTTTTCAGAAAAAAATACAGTTTTAAGTAATAAAAAACTATTTCGTAGTAAAGTAGATTCATATGGCCTAAACTTGTGTTTAACTAAGTCTATAGTAGTGTATGGGCCGTATGCCCATACACTACACCGCAGACCCTACGCAAGCAAAGTCACGGTCACATGTGGAGTATCTAACAGAAAAAAAAATAATTTACCATTAAACATAAAGTTTATAAATTTATTAATGAAAAATGGTAATAAATTAAAGGCTAATCGGATTTTTTATGATTCTTTAAAGATTCTTTATTTTAAAAATTTAAATAATCTACTCGGAAATAAAAAATTCACAAATATACACTTATTACAAAAGAAATTTAATTATTCTGAATGTTTACCCACTGATTCACTTTTAAAAAACAGTGAATTATTTAACCGTGATAAAAGCAGAAACGACTTTGCTGAAAAAAATAGCACGCCAGCTTTTTTCCACCATAGTGTAAACGGTAAAACGCGCGATACTTTAGTATTAACAAATGCAAATAAGCTTTTTATTAAAGCAGTAGAAAATGTAAAGCCAAGTGTAGAAACTCGAAACGTGAAAGTCTCGGGTATCACTTATCCTGTTCCCGCAGTGATAGGAAAACAAAGGAGACAAATATTAGCTATTCGATGGTTAATTGAATGCGCTACAAAAAATAAGAAAAATACCCGTATGAGTTTTTGTGAATGTTTGGCTTCAGAGCTGTACGAAGCATCTATTTTCTCTGGTAAAGCAAAACAAAAAAGAGATGCGATGCATAAACATGCAGAATATAATCGCGCTTACATTAGGTGGAAATGGTGGTAAACATTAATGTGTATTTAAACGTTTATTAGTAAATTTAATATATACTAAATAGAAAAAGAAAAAATGGTAAATTCTATATACAAAGATTTTAACAAAAGACAATTGGTATTTAAAAATGAACTTAAACGACTACAATATAAATATATAATAAAAAATCACAGTATAGATAAATTTACAAGGTTGGAAAATATACACAAATTAAATAAATTCAAAGCAAATGAAACTGAATTAATGATGTACCAATAATTAATTTAATTAATATTATTCGCTATTGATTACTGGAATTGTTGATATTATTATTGGTATTATTGTTGTTATGCTTATTTGCCAAAAATTGTTGTGCTAACAATTTCATCATAACATTCATTTGTTGTGGAGTTATAACATTAGAAGGAACACTAGGAGAACTGGTAGATGATACACCATTATTATTACCATTATTATCTGTTGCACTATTGTTAACAATATCTAAATTCATATTATTCATTGAATTACGGTTAGGAATAGCATTATTATTATTAATATTATTATTAATAGCGTTATTAGGAATATAAGGAGGAGGCATTGAAGGAACACTACCATTATTATTTGCAATTCCTTCAACATTATTATTATTATTATATGATTGAGGAGCATTATAATTATAATTATTACTAGTATTTCCAGTAATCATGTTAATATTTCCAATTCCTGGTACATATTTATTTAATTTGGGTTGTTGTAAAATGACTGGTGCTTCAGCATTAGGTCTCATAGTATTAATAGTACCATCATTATTAAATCTTCTAATATAAATATAGGGTAAGAAAAATCTAGTTGTAAAATTAGAATATTGCTCTGGCAATATTGCTAATCCATTAAATATTATTTTCCATCTAAATTTATTCATATCTGGTAATAAGGAAATATATTTAGTAATAGTGTTTAAATCAGCTGATAAGGGTAATAATAAATTAGAAAATATAGTATTAGAGTATTCCCATCTTAATGATATTTGAACTATTAAATCAATTGATGGATTAGTATTTATTAATAATTCATGTTGATCACATAAATGATGTGTAGAATTAATAGAATATTTATTAATACAATCATTAACAATACAAGTTGAATAAGGTTTACCTGTTTGATTAGTTAAATTAACATGTGTTGCTGGAGGTGGAGGTTTATATTCACCTGTAATTATATTCATTAAATCATTATTATTAGGTTTTAAAGGTAATATATTTTGTTGTTTATTACTATTTATAGAATAACTATTCTTAAAATCATAATTATTATGTAATAAAGATTTACTTGATTCATTTGATATATATTTACTAAATCCACTACCATAACGTGGAGCAACTGCATTATTTAATGGAGATGACATTCTAATATTTATTATTATTTTTATTATTATATTTATTAACCTACAATCCTACTATGCTACAATCCTACAAAATGTAGTTTAATTCAGTTTTTCTCTAAAAAAGGTATAAATCAATCAACGGTGGATTCAACACTAAATATTGATACTTAATACTTATTACGATACTCTATAATCAATAACAAATTGGATATATATATACACATAGTAAGAACGATTATGACATAATATTGTAAATATATACATTATACAAGTTTAGTAATTGATGTCTGGTAATAATAATCCTAATGGATTATATTGGTGTCATAATTGTAATGGATATTGTATTGTAACATTTAATGAAGCTGGAGGAGATATGGTATGTGATAATTGTTCATTACCATTTATTGAAGAAAAGGAACAAGATAATATCAATCACACAAATAATAATAACAATAATAATAATAATGATAATGAATAGTAATAATAATAATAGTAACTAATACTAGGGTAATAATATTCATAATATACAGAAAAACAACAATTAATAACACGTATGTTCCAAACCCGTAGTGTTCCAGACCCTTAGTGTTCCAGACCCACTTGGTGTTCCAGGTCTAAATTCTTGGGAAAAAAAATATCTTAATACAATATATCGGATAATAAAAAGAAATTGAGCTATGGGATCTATCATTTTTTGCTATTATACTGTTACTACTGCTTAATGATAATATAACAATGATGATAATAATCTATAATACTAATAATAGCTAGTAATATGCACAACACATGTACTAACACATACTTTTATAATAATAATAAAAAACTAATTATAAGATCATAATAATGAGCAGTAATAAATAGTAACAATAATGAACGTTATTTATGAATAATATTAAGTGAAAATGATGATGGTCTTATAATAGGGTACTACAATTGGTTTATGTAATTATTAGTGAGTGTTAGTTAATTAGTTAGTTAGTATCCTCCTTGTTATTATAATTATTTTAAAACTGATATATACTAATGCATTTCATTTATGAATCTATTAGAAGCTAAGTAATGAAAATCCAAAATACGAAGGTGAGCATACGATATGATAATAATCCTCTAGCCAACAAGAACGTTTTAAAGAATTATTAGTGGGTTCATCTGCATTTTGATTATGATTTACCATTGAGTTATGTGGGCGTAGAAAAGAATGGATTAAACAATCAAGTGTCATTCAGATGCAAAGCTTTATTAACGGAATTTTTATTCGGATGATAATTTGTTGATAATAATCGTGTTGGGTTTATTACTAAACAAATAATAATAATTCCTTTAGTTACTACTGCTTTACTCTATATTTTACCTTTAGGCATAACAGCATCAAGAGCCTATAATTTTAGCTGTAGTAGTAACACAAAAGAGACAATATAAAGTTAACCTAAAATTAATGTTATAACACCTATTAGATAGTTCATGCATCCTTGCATTAGTTCTGGTTATTTATTACATGCTTAACAGAAATGTCCTTACAAAAAAAACAGAGAAATTCGGTCTCGAACATTTATCTAATACTATATAATAATCATAATAATAGATATAATATTCATAAGTCACGGAAAAATAACAAATAAAAAATGTTCCAGATCCTATAGATGTTCCAGGTCTAAATTGTATAAAAAAAATATATCTGGGGTACAATATCTCGGAATGATAAAAAGTAGCTGTTGGATCTGGAACACCGTGTAGATCTGGAACACTTGCTACATGTTAATTTGGTATTACTACTTAATAATGATAACCATGATAACTATGATAATAAATAATAATGAAATAATACCAATATAATAATAAATACTACTACTAAATCATAATAATAATACTCTACTAATAATAATAGTCATAATATACTAACAATAATAATATCAACAAAGTACGGAAAATAACAAATAGAAAAATGTTCCAGGTCCCATTGGTGTTCCAGATCCCATTAGTGTTCCAGACCTAAATTGTTTTTAAAAAAAATATTTTGGGTATCCTATTTTCCGTTATGCAAAAAATACTTTTTGGATCTGGAACACATTGTGGGTCTGGAACATCAATTTTGCTGTTACTTTTTATTGTTACTTAATAATAGTAAAAACCCTGGGTATTAAAGTTATGTCAGAGTAGTAGAGAAATAATATGAATAATACCGACCAATAATAATCATAACAGATTTCATGAATGACTAAAAAAAAAAAATAAACAAATGGATAATGAATTATTGTTCACTAGCTTATACAATAATAATCAAAACATATGAGAATTATTATACTATTAATTACAATATAAAATGCTCATTACGTATTGTTTGATGATTTAACATGTATATGAACTAATTATGAGAAGGATTAAACGACTTGGATTGTTATATCTGTATTAGACTTAAACAGTGAAAATACGGTAGTGTACTCATAATAAGAATATACATCATTATAACAATAACATGAGGTAATATGCGGTGATAATATAGATGAGAGAGTACAAGTTCATTTGGTGATTCATCTATTTGATTCACCACACGAGCATATAAACATGTTAAATTGATTTTATCTAGCTAGCTGCTTGTGTTTCTTCTGTACCCATTAATGCTGATTTATATATGGTTTTTTGGTGAAAATTAAATCTGCTGATATATATACCAAGCAACAGTTAGGATACCAATAATATATATATGTAAAACTGTTACAAAGCCTCAACCAAACAAAAGATATGTCTTCAGCTTATAACATAGTAAAACCTATTAAATATTGCAATGTAACACCTAAATACAAATTTGATGCAACTTTTTTAAATGGTAACAATAATATCACCCACATTGAATGTATGGAATTGTATTATCCATTTAAATGGTTTATTCCTAATGCACAAGGATGGGGTGAATTCAAGTTAAATGAATATGCAAATGTAGGTTATTATTATACATTATGGCGTGAATTAATAGGAGAAATTGGTTTACGAGCTCATCAAGCTGGAGATTTAGTAGCTATAACTGCCGAATTAATTCCAAAAAAGGCAGTCCCAAATCTTAATACTATGAATATGAATATGGATAACATGGTAGTACGAACTGCAGTAAATTTTATTAAAGACATAAAAACATATGACAGTATTGTTCAACATTCAAATAATAATAAAGAAAAACCAGAATTTGTAGGTATTCGTTTACGATTAACAGTTTCTTTTCGAGAACCAGCTGATGAAACTCAACCTAGACTTGCATATCATTATAATAGTTTAGGTGCTCATATAGAGAAAATAATTAGAGATAATGCAGAATTTAAAGCAAAAAGAGGAAAATATCAACACAGTTCTTTAAAGCAAAAAAATCAACTACCATTTATTACATCGCTAACTAAATTGGAATGGCAAAAAATGTGTGCTATTTTAACAGGGCATATTTATAACTGGCAGGATACAAATGCAAATTGTGCAGATATTCAAAATGTATTTAATCCTATTCAAGCTTTTTCGGTTGCACGTGTTATTACTGCTTTATGGTCTGATGGTGCAGCTGTAGAATGTTGTGATCCTGATAATTATGAAGATTATTGTTTTCCTTTTAATAATGAATATGTTTATCGTATTAGTGTACATTCGTTCCAACCTACTGATCAAGCATATTGTTTCTTCCCACATATCAAACCTCCTATGACTATTGAACAAAAAATGTATTTAGATTCATTTGGTGGTTTACTTTCGTCAGGCTGCTGATTTTAGTTCTCCAGTAGAACAATCACAAAATTGTAATTTTCAGGGTTTTAACGGTGATGGATTGGCAGATTATGTTTGCAGCATTATCTGGGTATCAAGCATGCGCTTCTTCTGCTTAAATTGCAAGCGCATGCGATAGTTTTATATTTTTTTAAGTTATTGAATATTAGATGGAATACTGTTCAATTAGTAAGTTATAGATAATCTTCTTAATAATTAATTCACAACCATTAAATCAAGGTGATTAAAAATAATAATCCACAACCTATAAACTTACTACATATAAAATAAATTAACTAACACAATGGTTTATAACCAATTATCCAATATACTTAAATACTTGGTATTTCAACAATCAATATCGTTGATTTTGAATGATGAAACAAAAAGAATAATACAGTTAATATAAACAATAAAGTAAAGCTAACTACAACACGATAAACTATATATCTACGTATAAAACGGAGCAAGCAATAAATATAATTGAGCTAGTGTAAATTGTAGGAATCAGCCACATATCATGACGTAGCGAGATTTCATGAGCTTTTGTTTATTTAATTTTGGTCCTTAGCAGAGAGATCAACATTTGAAGAATTGCTTGGTGCAGGAGGATCTGTAGGAGCAACATTGGGATCAGGATGAACATTAATAGGGTAATCATTAGATTGAGAATTGGTAATACGTCTAGGAATTCGGATGTAAATATTGTTAATTGGGAGTTCATTAACAACATTTGGACCAATGACAGGACCTGGTGGGGCTTTGGATGCACTTCTACTGATAATTACCCCATCGCCAACCGGCACAACATCTTTCCATATGGAAGATAAAATACAATAAGATAAAAATGATCCAATAATCTGCTTAACGATTGTAATAATCAATACATAGCCTCCATCAGAAGTTCCAGTAATTGATAGAGCAGGTATTAATTCATCCAATAAATTAGTGCAATATTTACATTACTTACTAGTATAATTACCAAACCCGAGATTGTAATTTCATTGAAGTTTTTAACATTAAATCCAGGAATGTAAGTAAACACAGAGTGAAGCAACTGATTGAGGGTTACTTATTTTTCCTCTCAACGCTGGCATTGATAATAATATGCGATACAATAATAATAAGAACCATATTACAAAAAAGGCACCTAATAAATACCATTTTTGATCAGCTTTTTGTTGACCATTTAATGAAGTTGCATATGCATTGTAGCCAGCTGTTCCACCAATAACAATGGTGCCAAATGCTACACGAACTCCATTTCGAAGTTTATCAACATTTATCGGATTATAATTTCCCATATTTGTTTTGGAATGTTGATGATACTTTTTCTTCTGATTTTTTCAGTATGAAATAATTTGTTTAATAAATTGAATTGTGATTTCGACATAATAATTGATTGTGGGAATTTGTGTATCGTTTTTAGACACGCCCAATCTATAATAGCTATTATCATTGCCAGTACACGCAACATTGTTGGTCAAAACATTTAGACAATTTAAGTGAACTGGAATTCAGAAATAAGAAGTTTAAAAAAGTGATGCGGTCAATCCCTGTTCTCAACGGTAAGATCCATAGTATATATAGATTTCTATACAAGGGTATAGACATACGGATCTTTACCAATAGAATCACTGGCTACCAGTGAAGGAAAATAGTATAAATAAGCATTCAAAATTCAATTTATCTTGTATCAATACATAATAAAACAGAAATAATAATAACCTTAGAAATAATTCTGAATAAGCAGAATATGTTTTATTACAAGCACGTTTCAATAATAATTATAATTATGTAATAACATTAACAGTAGTAATAATAATACGATAACTAAAAATTTATCAGATATTTCAATTAATGATAACGTAAATAATTCCTTAACTAAAACTTCAAGTCTAATAAGCAAATTGATTCACATAATATTACAATTATGAAGTAGAAATTAATTCATTAACAAATTAGTTAAATAATGGCAATACTATTGATAACTGCATTAAATAAAATAGTAATAACAAATTAAAGGTTGCATTAAACAATTATAAATTATAAATTACAATTAAGTGAATATTTCAATGATATATCAATAGGAGCTTCTCGTATTTTCTGAATTACAACCTCAATCTATTGATTGCAATAAATTAAATAAAGAATTAAATCAACAATTGATAAATTTTATTAATGAATTAAATAGAAGTAATACAACAAAAGGTCTCTCAGTGTTATACATTAATAAGCGCAAATATAATTATAGTTACCTTTATTATTGGACCATCTCATTCTGCATACGCCTATTGTTCCCCTACAGTTTTGAATTTTGCATTTTGCATTAAAACTACCCCCTCTAGTGTTAATTTGCTTAAACTTTTTGCCCTAAATCGACAGGCTTAAAAATAAAAAAATCAGTTGCTGTGTTGGTATTTACGTTATTATTGTTAGAATCATTATTATTGTTGCTAGAAATACTAGCAACGGTACCTTATGTATTCATTTTCCTTGACCATAATAAATTAGTTATATGAACTGGTTTACAATATGATCAGCACTAATAGAAGTAGCTGCACTACTTCAGTTGCACTAATAATATTTCTTTCATACGATTAATGAATCCTGGGTCTATTAAAGACCAAATTTTTCACCGGTTGAATGCGCATTGTAATTGTAAAGTATTATTGAATACACCATCCACACTATTAGTTATTAATGTAGGTAGTGCTGGATCCAATTATTTTATTCATAACTACAATAATCTAGTATACAAGATAAATCCACCGAGGCCGCTTATTTTTTATTGTATCAATAATATTTATAAAACCTCATACAAATTTACAAAACAACATGTTGTTATTTATTGTGTACTCTCTAATTTTATTCTACATGAATACGAGTATTGCAGCTCAATCAAACTGTATTTCTGAATCAATAATTAGAAGCGAAAATACAATTTGTGCAAGTTCTTATGTTAATCATACTTTTAAGTTAGCAAATTCAGCTAATATTCCTACTGCTTATCCTATAACAATTCAACCAAATGATTTATTTACATTTCGATTAAATACAAATCAAGATAATTATATGTCAATAAATCAATTAACAATAACATTAGTTCAGTCTAACTCTCCATTAAACTTACAGATTCCATATCTATTATGTACTGCTAAAGCAAATAACGATAATATTACAAATTGTTATAATGTATGTAATAGTTCGATTATTGATATTTGGCCTTCTAATACAAATATATCAATTAATTGTACTACTCCTATTACAGTTGGTTATAGATGGAATATAAAAATAAGTTCATGTGCTAATTCAAATACTACAAATTGTTATGGTTCTTCATCATTATCAAATGATAACTTTAATATTATTCCTAATCTATCTATTTCTTCTAAAACTATTAGCCTTAATCGAACCACAATAAGTGGTTTAAACTCTGTACACAAAGATGTTCCTGATCAAGTTTTAGTTTTTTTTCAAGTCGTGGGATTCCCAAGTAAATGGATACAACCAAATATAATCGATCCTAGATTATCAATAACTATGGGCCCTTTTGGCAATGAATTACCATTTAATTGTACTAATGTAGCTCTTGTTGATACTAATACTATTAGTTGTGTTACTCCTAAATATATAGAGCCCATTGCTTATTGTTTTTCATTGGCAACATTATCAGGATTACAAAATCCTGCTTATCAAATTATATCTACAGGCACTGATCAAATTTTTGGTAGCCCACGACCACAAGTATCAAGTATTGAAGGATGTTATACTAATCCAGGTACTATTAGTTATACATTAAATGGTAACGTAGCTGTATATCCTCAATATATGCCTTTAGCATATAATTGTGATACGATAGGTGGGCAATCAATTACAATTTATGGCTCGAATTTTATTGAAGCAAATATAGTTACATTCGATGGTATACCATGTTATACAAATTTCATTTCAGGTAGTAGGTTAGAGACTACAATACCTGAAGGAAATGGTGGAAATCGTAACATAAAAATTTATGGTGGTTCAATTTATAGTGCTTCATCAATATCATTACCTATATTTGCATTCAATTATGCTAAAGCTACATTACTTTCAGTTTATACAAGTACAGGATGTGATATTAGTCCTGATAGTTTATCTTTAATTAATTGTCGTCGCGATGGAGGTATTAGTATTACAATTACAGGTCATAATTTTGGTTCAACTGGAGGAATAGTATTAGTTAATGGAAATATATGTAATTCTTTAATTCATTCAGATATATTCCCTCATCAAAGTGTTTCTTGTATTTTACCTGGTTTAACTAATAATGTATTATCTGCATCATTATCATTTATACAAGCCAGTGGAGATATATCTGTAAATTCATTAACTATACAATATTCTTCATGTCCTATAAATCAACAACCAAATCCAAATAATGTACAATTATGTGAAAATTGTATGGCCGGCAAAGATTCAACAAATGGATTATATTGTGAACATTGTTCTGTTGGAAAATATTCTAGTATACCTGGAAGTTCTTGTATTAATTGTCCATCTTATTCAATTCCTAATATTAATGCAACTGGATGTATATATATGGAAAATACTACTACTATTATTGTTAATAATTGCTCCACTAATGCCACTGTTATTCCTACCTGTCCTATTTGTAATATAACCAATACTACAACAGATAGTAATGTTATATGCCCCAAATTGAATAATATTACTTGCGCTGAATTTGCTGACATTTGTAACATTACAAGCACTAATACCCTCACTATACCAAACAATACATGTAATTGTTCTGCATGTGAATTTAATAGCACCACTAACTATATTTATATAAACAATACGAATACTAATAATATCACGTGCCCTCCCGTTTCTACATGTACTAATAATACCATCATTGTTAACACTACATATGCGGTGTGTAACAGTACTGGTTATCCTCCATTCGATGCACCTATATGCACTAATACAACTATAATTGTTAATGCTACATGTCCAATTACACAATGTCCTACATGCTCTAACAATAATACTTTCATTGTAAATAATACAAGTGTTATAAATAGCACATGTTCAACTTCTAATATTACCAATTCCAATGTTAACACTAATACAGCAATTAATAATGACTCTGAAACATCATTAGGTCGTAGCGGTGAATCTGCAGTTGGTGTATTAGCAGCATTACTGGGCTGTATGATTTTATTGAATATTTATTTCGGTATTAGATTATGTCAAACAAGATCGGGTAAAGGAGAAACATCAACAAAACAAGTGACTACCACTATTTAATCCAGAAAATCTTATATTATACCTTTGTATACAAATGCGTCCAAACTGATATTTACTGCTGATATTGCACATTTAACTAAATGTATTTATAAATATGTATGTTAATTACGTTTTAATTTAAACATGTTTTGTATCTTCCTTAACTCAGTATTTGCTAGCAATTCTGTATATTAGCTGTATATGGTTATACTTTAATTTACTGGTGGCACAATTCATAAACTGTGATTATAACTAATTCGATATCCAAAACAAACAAAATACCAAAATAGTGTTGCAGAACCGTTTATATTCATACAGATTGATATAATTAATAGACCATATATTCAATAAATTTAAAGTGTATACTACATGGATTAAATTTTGTATAAAAACAGTGCATAAAGTAAGGAAAATAAATTCTTATTGTTTTATTATTGTTTTTTTATTGCTTTCTTATTGCAATTTCGAGGAAGCAAAATTAAAATTCACAGTAATATAGTTATCCATTGTGCATAACCAAATGATTATACAATAAATTTTTATACAAACAAATATAAAATGTACAGAATGAAAAATGATACTAGTAAAAGTATCTGCATCTAGCAAGCAGCAGGCATAGAACTAATTGGATCTCGACCATAAATTCGGTCTGCTGCTTGTAGAACATTAAACCATTGATTCTCATCCCTTGGCCAAAACCTTCCGTCCCTCTCGACCATAAATTGCCCGAGAAATGGTGCTTTTTCAATATTATACATAGGTTGAAACTTAGAGGATTTCTTTTTCTTTTTTGAGGTTATCATCTGTGGTTGTTGTTGTTCCTGTGTTGTATGTGTTGTGGATTCATATTGTGGCTCTTGTTCAATGCATTCGTCAACACAACTTTTGCGAGTTTGGGATATGTTAATGGACTGAGGAGATGTAGACAATAGTTTACTAGGGTTATGTTGATTGTTAGAGAGGATATTTGCAAGATTATTTGTTTGTTCATCAATAATTGTTTCAATAGGAGAGCCTGGGGTATTACGCGCAAATGATATTTCATAAGGCAAGGATTCTGTTGGAGCATTTATGTCAGAATTGGCAATAACATTGCAAGAAGTTGGGCATGGATCATGGGATTTAGATAAATTGTGAATAGGATTATTATTATTGTTGTCGGATAGTTCATTTTGGAAATAAGTAAGAGCTTTATTGTTTTGTTCAGGAGTAAATTCGTTTGGATTCTGGTGGTTGTAAGAACAGATGTCTGCAAGATTATTTTGTGGTTCATCAACAATTGTTTCAGTAGAAGCGCCTAGATTGTTTTGCGCAAATGAGTTT
>JAULBW010008578.1:0-14002 GCA_032358265.1 Vaucheria bursata
CTTCACCGTTTTTTCTCATGATTTGTTGGAGTGGATGCTTGAAAAAAAGGAGTGGCAAGTGAGCATCGATTCTTATGCGGCAGATGCAAAAGAGTTGTCAGAAGTTTTAAAATTTACCTTGCCGAGCATAGAACGTGATCGCACCTCTTTAGGTTATGATGACCCTGGTCTGCTAAAGGCTCTGCAGGTCAAAGAACAAGGACTTCTTTCGTTTATAGCTTCAGAATTATCTGTATTTAACCAGCAGCCAGTTTTAAAGGATTCTCTTTTTGAATCACTGGGTATCTATTTGAAAGTAGCTGCTAAGACGGCCGAGCTGTCAAAATTCTATAATCGGTTTTTGAAGAAGGAAGTATTTTTTCACGACGAAATTTTAAAACGCTTTGATGCGGAAAAACTCCTCAACGCTGCCTTGCCAGAACCAGAGCCGCTTTCGGAGGATGAGCTAATTCAATTAATGTCCGTCATCAGAACCTCACTCGTACTCACTGCTCGCGAAACTGATCCTTCTACCTTTATGGAACTATCTTCTCTGCGCTTGTATGCACTCGAACGTGGCGTTTCAGTGGCGATTTATGGTATGACAGAAAATCGCCAATTGCCTTTGGAGTCATATGTTGGATTTACCTTATTTAAAAATGGATTCCCTTGCGCGTATGGTGGATCGTGGGTATTCGGACGCCGAGCTTTATTTGGCATGAATATTTTCGAACAATTCAGAGGCGGGGAGTCTGGCTTCATCATGTGCCAACTCCTGCGTGTATACCGCCAAGTCTTCGGTGTGTCGGTATTTGAAGTAGAGCCCTATCAGTTCGGAAAAGATAATCCAGATGGCATTAAGTCAGGTGCCTTTTGGTTTTATTACAAGTACGGGTTCCGTCCGCAAGACAAAACTTTGCGCAAACTGGCGGAATCAGAAAAGAAAAAGATCAGTGAACAAAAAGGCTATTTTTCTTCTCACAAAACACTTGAACGCTTTACTGAAAGTTATTTGGAATTGGCATTTGAATCCGCAAAACAAAAATCGCTGTCGGACCTCAGTGAAAAAGTGACGCGCATGATTCATACCAAGTATCAAGATGATCGTTTGCTCGCTAAACAAAAAAGTCTGGAGCATTTGAAAGAACATTTGCCCAATTCAAGGTTCGTAAAAGGCGCAGCGCTCGAAGAATGGAGTTTGGTGCGTGAAGCATTAGACATTACCGATGCCCAAGGATTAAACCTTATCGCAGAGTTAGCACACCAAAAAGCGAACGATCTGTATAAATACCAACAAGCCTTACTGAAGTTCTTGTAGGCGCGTTTTTTTGCTATATGCTAGCAATTCATGAGCGAACATTAGGGTTTCCAAAGGGTCCACTATTCATAACACTACGATCTCATTTCATAACAGAGCTCCAGCGGAGCGACCTGTTCATGCCGTTATTAAACCAACAAATTATTTCCTATTTTTATTGGATAGATCTTATGGACATACAACACAAAGAAAACGGCACAAAAGGCTCTTTCTACATCGAGGTAGAAGGTAAAATTGCTGGCGAAATGACCTACGTTTGGTCAGGCGAAAATAAAATCATCATCGATCATACCGAAGTTGGAGAGGTCTTGAAAGGTAAGAGTGCTGGCAAACAATTATTATCAAAATTAATAGAGTGGGCGAGAGAGAAACACATTAAAATTCTCCCTTTATGCCCATTTGCAAAAGCGGTGTTCGATAAAACACCAGAATACGCCGATGTCTTATTTTAATTACTAGAACTATGGATAAGAAACACATTACAAAAACCTATAGCACTGATGAAGTAAGTGTGCTATGGCAATCAGGCCTCTGTCAACATTCTGGCAATTGCGTCAAACATTTGTCCTCAGTCTTTAAGCCCAAAGAACAACCCTGGATTCAACTTGAAAATAGCGACGCAGCAAGTATCATTAATGCCGTGGCAAAATGTCCTTCTGGTGCTTTGTCGATTCAAAAAAAATCAGACTGATTTACGCGCTTTCCGTTTTTAGGTGCAGAGCTTCCCAACTTAAGAGCGCTGACTTTTTTGTCAGTCCCCATTTGTATCCACCCAAACCGTGATCGCTGCGAATCACGCGGTGGCAAGGGATGAGCAGCGCTACTAAATTACTCCCAATAGCTGTGCCGACGGCTCTCGAGGCATTTGGTTTTTCTATTCGCTTTGACAGATCTTGATAGCTGCAACATTCTGCCTCTGGTATCTTTAGCAATGCTTGCCAAACCTGAAATTGAAAGTCGGTGCCTTTTAAATGTAAACGGATGGTGTCGTTTTCTTTGAGATCCTGATCAAAATAGCGCATTACCAGTTCACGCTGTTGGGTCTGCGCTTGTGAAATTATTGCTTTAGGAAAATTGCGGCGAATTAATGCTTCAAGCTCTGTGTCTTCTTCAATAAAATCCATTTGACATATACCTCTTTGTGTAGAGGCAATCAAGATCGGACCAAAGCGAGTGTCGATCACTTCATAATTTATGTGTAGACCACTTGCGCCATTTTTGTAGTCGCCCGGACTCATCTTCTCCATTTTAATAAAAAGGTCATGAAGTCTGCCGGCACTGCTGAGTCCCGCATGTTCTGTGGCTTCCAACAGGTTTAATTGCGAACGTAGCGCCTGACGGGCTTCTTGCAAATGCATATAGTGAAGAAATTGTTTTGGGCTAATACCAGCCCATTCATGAAAGAGGCGTTGAAAATGGAATGGACTCAAACCCACGTGCTGCGCCACTTGTGTGAGTTGAGGACGATTTTTGAAATGCGTTTTTAAATACAGAATAGCTTTTTCAATATACTGGTAGTGTGGATGCTCAAATTCCATGTTTCAAATGTAATCTACAATATACAGATCTGCCACCCGAATCTTGCTCTATGTATAATTTTCAAGATTTTGTTTGTTACACGCATGCGATTAAAACATGTACTTTGCCTGAGACCAAGAGTGTTAGTTTATTTTTTTGGTTGAGGGCCTAGCTGCAAAATACCATCGAAGCACTACTTAATAGAAGTGCACAAAACAGGTTACGTATTCTTTTATGAAAAAGGCAAGTATCATTTGATACTTGCCTGTATGTTTAATTCTTGCACAAAGCAAAAAGGGCTTCAAAGTTTTCAATAAAAATACTCTTGCCTTCGCCCTTCACCAAACCTTGCTCACGAAAGGTCTTGAGCGTTCGTACCAAATTTTCAACGCTCGTGCCTGTGTAAGAAGCTAAATCATTGCGATTCATTTGAATGTTAGAAGCATCTTGTTCTTGATCAGGTTTTCGATAAGTTTCGTTTAAGATGAGTAAAAACAGCGCCAGGCGCTCACGAATGCCACGTTGAGCAAAGGCATGGATTCTGTTTGTAAGGATCGATAGATCTCGACTAATTTCTTCTAAAATGAGTTCTGCTAATTGACTCGATTGACGAAGTGTTTCAAGAAACATTTCTTTTTCGATAAATAACAATTCACAGTCCTCCATGGCAATAGCACTGGCCGTTTGATGTTGTACGCCAAAAATACTTCGGTGGCCAAACACTTCGCCTGTACCTAAAATAAATAGGATTTGGGCGGTGCTCTCGCCCTGCTTCATGAGTATTTTAATTTTGCCTTTGGTGATGACATATACACCTCTTGGCACTTCACCTTCGTGAAACAAGGTGGTTTTTCTTGGCAGCATAACCTTTGTTGCTGTTTCCAACAATTGTTGCCAGTTGTGATTCGATGAGTTATTAATCTTTTGTCCAGATTTCGGAATGTAATGCGAAATCGTATTTTGGATATTCGTTCTTAATGCAGCGTTCATAGAGAGTTGCCTTTAGTACCTAATAAAGTAAAACAATAAAATCGCCTTGTTCGAAAGGCGTAATACATTATGTTATTGCAACGTTGTGTGGAGGACCGCGATCTAATAAGTTCAAAAAGGTGGTACTAATCTGAGGAGATTGGTAGCTGCAAAAAGCAGATAGTGTTGCTGTAAAAAAATAACTAAAAACTGGACACTGAATGATGGGGGAATGTTCTTCAAGCGCTTTGTTTTTTCTTTTACGCTTTGTTATGTGACTGCCAGTCTTAGATATACTTTTGTTTATCTTAAAGCTAGGTAGATCTAAGGTTTTCCATGCCACTAAACTGGGTTGCATGGGATACGCATAATGCTGTAAATCAGAAGAATGCTCCTTGGGTAAGGTGATAAAAAGTATGAGTATAAGTCCGAGTAACCGCATTTTTGAGAAATGTCCTATAAATTTAGACAAAAATCTTTATAAGTAAAAAATCCCTCAATTTTAACATTTAGAACATGCAACCATTTCCAAAATGTCCGTCTTTATAAGAGAAAGGTGAACAAACCACTGGTACATAGCGAGCAAGAAACGGCAGCACTAGTTAAGGCCTGCAAAGCTGGGAATTCGCCCGCTTTTGAACACGTGTATGCACGTTATAGTAAGGCCATGTTCAACATTTGCCTGAGAATGTTAGCGCATAGAGAAGATGCCGAAGACGTTTTGCAAGAGAGTTTTATTGCAGCCTTTTCAAAAATTGACCAGTATTCTGCAAACGTAGAGTTTGGCGCTTGGCTTAAGAGTATCGTCATTCGAAAGTGCATTGACACCTTACGTAAAAAGAAAGGTCTCATGTTGCCAGTCGATCAGAATGATTTAGGCGTTTTAGAGGAAGATGAGTATAATGCACAAGATGAGCCAGAGTACACGGTGGATGATGTGTATGCAGCATTACAAGAATTAACGCCCGGCTATCGCGTTGTATTGAGTTTGTATTTATTCGAATCGCTCAGTCACCGTCAAATTGCCGATCAACTAGGCGTTTCAGAAGGCACCTCGAAATCGCAATATGCAAGGGGAAAGAAAAAACTAATAGAATTAATTGCCAGTAAAAAGGAAAGTCATGCAGGATAAATTAAAACAATTTGTTGATGATCATCGCGCCGCTTTTGATAAGGTGGATGCGCCGCCGATCTTTGCTGGCATTCAATTGGGTGCACAATCAAAACCTTTCGCAAAATTTTTAAGCAAATACGCAAAAATGATAAACTATGGATTTGGGGCAAGCGCCCTCGTGATAGCCACTGCTGTAGGCTTTTATTTAATGCCTGAGAGCTCGCCTTCAAAAGCGAGCACTATAAAAAAGGCAAACCAATATGTCGTGTTAGATTCTTTGCCAATTCAACAGCAAGAACAAAATGATGTAATAACACAGGCGCCACAAAAAACGGCCGTAATACAAGCGCCAAGCTCGGCCTATTTTGCGCCCCCAGATTCAGTTGTAAATTCAGTTTACACGCCTCCCTCGCCGCCGCCACTTCCCGATGCAAACAGCACATCTGCAGCAAGTACAAGTCTTGAGAATACTTCAAACTCACAGCAAGGCGATACTAGTTTCTTGAATGTTAAACGATTGGTAGTGCGCGTCAGATATTGTAACGTGTATATTCAAAGTCACGAAGGCAACGATTTGCAAATAACAAGCACACTGTCTGAATGCGCGGGTAATACAATAGTGCTTGGAAGAAAAAGTTACGTAAGCGAAGAAAGCAAAGTGCGATACGCTTTAGAAGGCACAACGCTCCAGGTTTGGGTGGAAGATGTAAAACTTGAGAAACGTAAAAAAGTAGAGACGGATTTTTCGCCGTCAATCTTAAAAATGAATGTACCATCAAACATCGATATTGATGTCGAAAATAATTCTGGTAACATTTCCATAAGCCAATTGCAAGCGAATGATTTAAAATTAGAAACCAAGTTTGGTCATATTAATTTAACGCATGTGAGTGGAAAGATGCAATTAAAAACAAATAGTGGCAACGTACATGCGTCTGAAGTTACAGGTGATTTAAAAGTGTCAGACAATTTCGGGAATATTAAACTGTGCAATTTGAAAGGCAAGATTGACGTGACCTGTAGCTCTGGAAATGTGGTGCTAAGTGATGTGGAAGGAAACTGTGATGTGAAGACCTCGTTCGGAAATCAGAAATATGCAAACATCAAGGGCGATATAAAAGCAGTGTCTGCGTCTGGGAGCATTCATTTTTTGTCAGTAATCGGCGCAATTAATAGCACCTCTTCGTTCGGCTCTCAGGTATACGATCAAGTGCTTGGTGATATTGTGGCACTAGCGAGTTCTGGAGCCATTAAATTAAATCAAACAAAAGGTAGTCTGCAACTGAGTACTAGCTTTGGAAACATAAAAGGAGATGCCATTACACTGGTGGCAGGGGCCCAATTAAAAGCTAGTTCAGGCGCCATTCAAATGGATTTCACAAATAGTTTGAAAGAACTTCGATTTGAACTTAATTCAAATAGCGGAAGAATACGAATAGAAGACGAAGGGGTAGTGAGTGTTTCAGACGATCAAATAAAAACCGGAACAGGTGCATTACTGGTTTCAGGAACAACAACATTCGGTAATCAGTTTTATCACTAGTAAAATGAATGTGTGGCTGCTGCAAGCCGCCCATTTGATAGAGAAAGATCAGCGCCTGCTGGTCTTTTTTTTTGATTGAAATCAAATTTATTTTAAGGCTGATGACTGCGATCATGCATCGATTTCGATGGTATTTTTTTTACTATCTCAAAAGGTGTCTTGGCTAAGCAATACACATCATTCAATCATTACTGCTTTTTTTGTGTTCTTTGGTACAATGTTTGAATTAATTTAAATGAAAAATACAAGGCACCTTAAAATTATTCAAATAAACCCCTTTCTAATGGAAAATGAAACAGGAATGCGCATCAAAAATCTAAGACAATATTACCGTCTTAGTGTTAAGGAATTTGCTGCAAAAAGCGGACTTTCACATGTGGCCATTTTTCATCTGGAAAAAGGCAGAACCTCTAAGCCACACCGTAGTTCATTAAAGCGTATTGCAAATGCATTTGGCACTACGGTAGAATGGATTTTGTACGGTCAGGATGAGATGCTGCCTTTAGGTAAAAAATCGATTGAAATCGACGATGCTTCGTTTTGGAAAAATGAGGCAGTACTCGAATTAAAAAGTAAAAATCAAATGTTGGAGCGTGAGGTGGAACGTTTATGGAAAATGGTTCAGACCTTAACTAACCAACCAAAATCAGAACTTGCGCGTGTTTTAGACGCTGGTTAATGGTTGTATACTCATATAAAAAAAGGGGGAATGTTTAATTCCCCCTTTTTTTGTAATGTGAATAGTCGATTAGTCAACAGCTACTTTTGTTGCTAAAGGAAAACCAGCTTGAACGGTAGTATTGTAATCTTTTGCTGGTTTTGCAGTGCCTGCCATAACAGTCACTTTGAAACGCAAGGTGTTTACTGGTGAAATTGAATTGTCGTAATCTGAATTTTGTACAGATACACGAACGCCACCAACAAAATATTCATAATCAAAAAATAAAATCACACTCGCATTGCCCATGGTGCTGAAAGGCATTTGTGACCAGTTACCATTTGACGTCTCAGCAGCTACGATAACGGCGCCGTTGTTCACAATGTCTGCAGTAATGGCGGAATTCTGAATCACCGCTTCATAGCGAACGTTTACAGAATTATACGTCCATAATAAATTACTTACGGTACTCGATTTTACGTTGGCGTTACCAGTATCGCCTTTTTCACCTTGTGGGCCGGTAACTGTTTTTGTACAACTTGAAAATAGACTTACAGTCAATAAGCAGAGCGTAACTGCTTTAAGAGTTTTGTTTAGCATAATAGATAGGTTTTACTGCTAAATTATAAATTCGTCCAGAGATTCAAAGTGATATTCTTCATTTTATTTTAAAAAGGCATAAAAAAAGGCCGAATTCAATGAATTCGGCCTTTTTAATAGTGTGTTGTTCTTATTTCTGAACGACTATTTTCTCGCGAATGTTCAAGTTGTTCTTAGAACCACTCAAGAAATAAATACCGTCCGCCAAATCACTTACTTGAACCTGGTGTGTGTTTGCAGCAGTTAAATGAATCGTTCGAATCAATTGACCCAATTCATTTACTAATTGCAGTTCTAAATCCACATCGGCTTTTACAGTAAAGTTTCCGGTATTCGGATTCGGATAGATCGATAATCCAATTTGACTTTGTTTATTCAACTCATCAATACTGAAACAAGTAGAAACTTTCACTTGCACTGTTGCGGTGCCGTTACAGCCATTTTGATCGGTACCTATTACAGTATACGTAACTGAACTATTGCCGAGCGTTACTGGTACTGTTGATCCTGTTTGCGTGGTGTTCCATGCATAGGTGAGTGCGCCAGAACCAGTTACATTAGTTGTTTCAAATCGACACACTTGTGTACGGGTGGCCATTGCAGTAACTGTAGGGTTGCTGTAAATGCTCACATTCACTGTATTTGTACTCACACAGTTTACACCATTTGAATTGGAAGTTGCAGCTACAACATATAAAGTAGCACTTGGAGGCGATACTTGAATATTTGAAAATTGTTGATTGCCGTTCCATGTATACGTGTTGGCGCCACTTGCACTTAATGTAATGGTACCACCCTGGCAACTAGAGGTCGGATTATTTACAGCAAACGTCGGTAAAAATACCGATACAGGATAAGATTGTTGCGCTGTACAGCCGTTCACCGCCAAACCAATTACGGTATAGGTAGTTGTTACCAATGGATTAACAGTGGTGATAGAGTTAGTTGTGCTTCCTGCGTTTGGATCCCAGGTATAAGTACATGTACCACCTTGTGATGAAGCAGTTAATGTGGATGCAGCACCTTTACAAACGAGCGGCTTAGTGGTACCAATGCTTATGGTTGGTGTAGTTCGCACTAAAACAACTTGTTGTTGGTTGGATGTACAATTAAAACTATTGATGCCCGTAACTTGATACAAAGTAGCAGCAATAGGTGATTCAGTAATTGTGACAGCATTTGTATTCGATACAACACCTACTGTTGTCCAACTATATCCAATTGCACCATTAGCTGTTAAGCTCACTTGGTCGCCTTGACAAATGTTTGTACTTGTAGCAGTAATATTGATCGTCGGATTTGGATCTGTTGCCAAAAATACTGTTGTCGTATTTGCGCAAGTACCATCTGATGCTGCAACGGTGTACATGGTTGACACGGATGGCGACACAACTGGATTTGCTCCTGATACAGTAAAGGTAGGAGGACCAGCTGATGTCCATGTGTAAGTTTGAGCACCACCTGCTTGAAGCGTGGCTGTTCTACTAGCACAAATTAGCGTTGGTGTTACAATCGCAAACACACTTGGTAATAAATTCACATACAAAGTAATGGTTTGTGTGTTCACACAATTGGCATTTGATTTTGTGAGTGTATAAATACTTGTTGAAGTAGGGGATACTGTAATCAACGAAGTAGTTTGTTGTCCACTTGGTGTAGTCCATGTATAATTTGTTGCGCCACTTGAACTCAATGTTGCACTACTGCCAATACAAATTAACTGCGGACTAGCCACAGGTGGATTGATTGGAGTTGTTACCACCGTTACACCTACTATCGCTGAGTTGGTACAAGTTTGAGCGCTGGTACCTACAATGGTGTAGATAGCTGTTGCAGAAGGGAAAAAGTTAGTTGCATATGGAATACCCGGATTCACTACCGAATACGTTGCCGCATTACCAACACCAGTGAGTAATACCGGATTCGAGCCTGTACAGATACTTGGTTGAGACGCTACAGCTGTCACATTTGGTAATGGCAATACGGATACTGAAGTAGCTGCGGTACTGCTACCACACGCATTAACACCAGTAACAACATACGTAGCCGAGTTAGCAGGAGCAAAGCTCGCGCTATTTACAACACCACCTGTCCAGCTGTAACCAGTAGCACCACTTGCAGTTAACATAACTGTTTTAGTAGGACAGATACCACCGTTTGCACTGGCTGTATTGACAATGCTTAACACTGGTAAACCTGGATCAACAGTAACAGTCACCACTGAAGTAGAAATACAACCTAAGTTATTTGTGCCTTGCACTGTATAAGACGCGTTAGAAGTTGGAGCTGCAGTAAATGTCGTTGCATTAGAACCACCTGGGAACCACGTATAACTTAACACATTGCTTGCTGTCATGGTTACTGTTGTACCAGCACAAATACTATTGCTAGTAGAAGTAACGTTAACACCAGCTCCATTATAATTAAACGATAAAATCACTAAACCATTTCCTGCTTGAAAGCTGCCAGTAGTAACGCCGCTAGTAACACCGCCTAAATAAGACGATCCACCGCCGCCGCCGCCGCCGCCAACACCGCTTCCGCTAGATGCAGAACCGCCGCCGCCGCCGCCATAGTAGCCGCCACCGCCACCGCCGCCAGAAACATCATAAGCACCAGCTCCACCATTTCCACCGAGACCGAGTGCTCCCGCTGTTCCAGAAGCGCCGCCGTTGTCTCCAACACCGCCAGTTCCACCAGCTGTTGCACCCGCACCGCCACCACCATTTGTATTCGCACCAGGGTAACCAAAACCACAGTTACCTGCAGCTACACCCACTAGACCTGTTGCTCCACCACCTGCGCCGCCGCTTCCGCCGCAACCACAAGGTTGGCATGATCCATTACAATAATCACGTCCAGATCCGCCGCCGCCACCGGCAACGATCACGCGTCCTGATAAAGCAGTAGTAAACGCACGCACATCAGATGCGCCTCCGCCACCACCAGCAGGTCCGCCGACACAGCTGCTTCCTGCAGATGAACTGCCGCCAGTTCCACCACCGTTGAAACCTCCTGCTCCATTAATATTTCCAGCACCACCAACATAAATGTCAATGACTTGTCCTGTTGTTACAGTTAAAATTCCTACTGCACGGCCGCCTAAGCCGCCGACACTATTGCCCGGTACACGGTCATTCGATTGTGCACCTTGCGCACCACGCGCATCAATGGTGATAGTAGATACGCAAGATGGAACGGTAAACGATTGCACGTTACCCGTATAACTATACGTGAGTGTTGTAGCTGTTTGTGCGTTCAGTAATGCAGAACTGCAAAGCAGCACAAAGAAAACGAAAGTCAGAACAAGTCTCTGGTTCGTCCATCTTTTGTTTAAAAACGGAATGTAGTTTCTTTTCATGCGAGATAGGTTTATGTAGACTAAAATACGAAAGAATTTCACTTTCTTCACAAAAGGCGAAAAATTTTTGCAAATAAACTCGCCAGCTCTCGATTTGAATGGCCTAAGGGGCTCTTTTAACAAAAAAGCCCCAAGCTTTCGCTTGAGGCTTTATTTTTTAGAGAAGCTGTTTTTGGTTAATTACCAATCACAATTTTTTCGTAGACGACAGTGCCATCTTTGTGTGCTGTAATAAAATAAATACCGGTGCTTAAGTCCTGCACCTTGGTTTCAAAATTATTGGCATCAGTGAGTTGAATCAAGCGAATGACTTGACCTAGTTCATTCACAATGCTAAGGTTCAATTCGGAGCTTGCTTTAATTGTGAATTGTCCATTACTTGGGTTCGGATACACATTTAATTGAAGCGCATTTTTACTATTCTCCTCAATACCAAAACAAGTAGACACCTTCACTTGCACCGTTGCCGTGCCGTTACAACCGTTTTGATCGGTACCCGTAACAGTATATGTAATTGAATTATTGCCGAGTGTGACTGGTACATTTGATCCAGTTTGCGTGGTGTTCCATGAATACGTTTGCGCACCAAATCCACTTACCGTTGTTGTTTCAAAACGACATACTTGCGTACGTGTTGCCACTGCAGTAACTGTAGGATTGTTGTAAATGCTCACATTCACTGTATTTGTACTCACACAGTTAACACCATTTGAACCGGAAGTTGCCGCTACTACATAAAAAGTTGCAGTTGGTGGTGATACTTGAATGTTAGCAAATGGCTGGTTACCGTTCCAAGTGTATGTATTAGCACCGCTAGCACTCAAGGTAATTGTGCCACCTTGACAACTCGAGGTTGGATTGTTTACAGCAAAGCTTGGTAAGAATACCGACACGGGATAATTTTGAGTAGCAGTACATCCATTCACCGCTAAACCAACCACAGTATAGCTAGTTGTGAGAAGAGGATTGACAGTAACTATAGAGCTTGTTGCACTTCCTGCATTTGGATCCCAAACATAAGTACATTGCCCCCCTTGCGAAGAAGCTGTTAATGTTGATGGCGCGCCTTTACAAACGAGCGGCTTAGTGGTACCAATGCTTATAGTTGGCGTGGTTCGCACTAAGATAACTTGTTGTTGGTTGGATGTACAATTAAAACTATTGATGCCCGTAACTTGATACAAAGTAGCAGCAATTGGTGATTCAGTAATTGAGGCTGAATTTGTATTTGATACCACACCTACTGTTGTCCAACTATATCCAATTGCACCATTAGCTGTTAGGCTCACTTGATCGCCTTGACAAATATTCGTGCTTGTTGCAGTAATATTGATCGTCGGATTTGGATCCGTTGCTAAAAAAACAGTTGTTGTATTTACGCATGTTCCGTCAGACGCTGTTACAGTATACATGGTAGACACTGAAGGCGATACAATTGGATTGGAGCCAGTAACAGTGAATACTGGCGGGCCAGCTGCCATCCATGTATAAGTTTGTGCACCACCACCTTGCAAGGTTGCTGTGCGACTAGCACAAATTAAAGTTGGCGACACAATTGCAAATACACTTGGTAATTGATTTACAAATAATTGAATGGTTTGTGTGTTCACACAATTGGCATTCGATTTTGTTAATGTATAAATGGTATTAGCAATTGGCGAAACTGTAATCACCGAAGCAGTTTGAATACCACTCGGTGTGGTCCATGAATAATTTGTTGCACCACTTGTACTTAATGATGCAGAACTGCCAATACAAATTAGTGGTGGAGTTGCAATTGGTGGATTCACTGGAGTGGTAACAACCGTAATGCCTTGCACAGCTGTATTTGTACAACCTTGAGCACTCGTGCCTAAAACGGTATAGTTAGCCGATGCAGTGGGAAAGAAGTTAGCACCGTGTGGAATTCCAAAATTCACAATGGTATAAGTGGCCGCATTACCAGTACCAGTCAATGTAACAGGATTACCTGAACAGATGGTTGGCTGAGAAGCTACTGGTGTTACCGATGGCAATGGATGTACCGATACTGTAACTGCTGTTGAGGCCGAGCCACATGCATTTTCACCCGTCACTATATAAGTAGAAGGAACAGTTGGACCAAATGGCACACCATTGATAACGGGACTTGTCCACGTATAAGTAGTTGCACCACCTGCTGTTAAAGCCATGGTAGAGTTCGGACAAATGCCGCCAAAGGCAGATGCTGTATTGGTGAGTGTTAACACTGGAATACCAGCATTAACAGAAACTGTAATTAATGCAGAAGAAAAACAACCAAAAGAATTGGTGCCTTGTACACTATAACTTGTGGTAACTGTTGGAGAAACCGTTACTAAACTCGCATTTGATCCAGCAAAAGTACCACTTGGTAACCAGGTATAAGTAACAACACCACCGCCAATTAAATTTACAGTTGAGCCGCTACACACCGCAGTGTTAGTGGCTACTGGCGTTAAGGCTGTGCCATTTAAATCGTAGGTAATAATGATTGAACCGTGACCAGAATTTCCACCACCTGTAAAACTAGGAGTCGAAAAAAGTGGAGACAAAATCCAAGATGAACCGCCGCCGCCGCCGCCGTTACAGCCACCAGTGCCGGTCATACCGCCACCACCGCCATAATAGCCGCCACCGCCGCCACCGCCGCCGTTTACGCCACCTGTGGCACCACCGCATGCAAATGAAGTACCGCCGCCGTTTCCGCCGGCACCTAAGGCCCCAGCACATCCGTAGCCACCCGTTGCAGCACTTGGTTGTCCGCCGCCGCCGCCGCCGCTAGTAAAACCAGCGCCACCGCCGCCTGAACCGTATGAAGTTGCTGCACCTCCAGCTTCTCCGCCTGCTGATCCTGTGGCACAACCACCAGCACCAGCACCGCCGTAACCAAATCCTGAATTAAAAATGCTTCCGCTTCCACCAGCTCCTGCAATAGGTGCGTA
>JAULBW010008589.1:0-13995 GCA_032358265.1 Vaucheria bursata
TTCTCTTGTTCCTTCTATTGCTGTAATCCATCTTCCTTCTTCCAATCTTGTTTCTTGACCCTTTTCCCTTTCTTAACGTCTTGACATTTTCTCATCATTTGTGCATAAACTATAGATAAAATCATATTGCAACTGAATTAATCAAGTGCTCAGGCTGAAAAAAAAATATACATTGTATCCAAACAATGGTGCTGCAAGCAAAAAGCATTCATGTCTCAATTATTTCATTTCATTTTAAAATTTTCCCCTCATAAATAATTTCTACCATGGTTTTTAATGTGTAGTTTTTATTTTAATTTGAATAAGTTCTTTTTGCATGGATAGGCAGTTTCAAAATTAGTGTCAAGATATTTTATGAGTTATTGAGCTCTTTATTGATAAATGAAATTCACCAATATTTGATTTCATATTGTTACAGTCATAACAACTACTTATTTCTTACACCTGTTTAATGCTTTGGCACAATATTCGATTTTTCCTAATTGACTCATTTTATTCAAATTTTAAGTTGAATTACAACAAGCCCAAGTATGACCGCACACAAGACTAGAACATTTTGTATGTGTAAACCTGGGACAATATCTAAGTAATTTTCAAGCTTTCTGCCATAACTATAATATGAGTTTGCACATTATTATCACCAATGACTAGTCCAGAATAAGATAAGTTTTAGTGCAATGGTTTAAACCTTGTCTGGTGCACCTTCACCATGATAATGAAATTTGTGAAAGCAGAAATAAAAGAACCCAATTTTTCAAGTACAGTAATTGCGCTGATACCTACGAAGCAGATCCATTTGGCTTGTTTCCCGCTGCTGTCCTTCATGAGAAACTAACGCAATGAGCATCCATGTAAAACATTGTTCATTCCATTTCCATTTTCAATTTGAAACGTAAAGCTTTAAATGCCAACATCTTTCACCTGTTACATGTTTGACACTCAATCTGGTGCTGGTGTAATTGATGCATCCAACCGTGTCAGTGACACTATTGAAAGTAGTTGCTGCAAATGATTGTATGATGTTCTTGTGTAGAAGCAAATTATCGCAGCTGATGAGAATCATTGCAAATGGCTGCATCTTTTTTCAGAATCATTTCTATTATCTGCATTGCACCATGCAAAAATACGACTAATCCGTAATGTATAAAAGTTATTTTTTCATATTTTCTGCATATTTGGACCCAGGCTGCTAGTCTACTTTCCCTCATGGTCATTACTTGCCAATTTCTAAGTATTGGTTAACAATTAAGAAATTTAGAAATGATGCTTGATGAACTGTAGATGGCTGAACTTGCTGACATAAAGTAGCTCTGACCTTGACACTTGAAGGCAGCAGAATCATGTAAAATCGTTCATTTACGATATACCTGGGTGAATCATATCATTCCTCAGGTTTACCACTGAATTTTTGAATTCGTGCGATCATACATTTGTTAAATTATCAAACATGTTACATCATAACATGCAACATAATGTGGCCAAGCCAAATATAAAATATTTCATACAACTGAAAGTGCACTATGAATTTTTCTCTGCATATTTTTGCTTATTTCATGTACATGCGATCTTCTTAATCTTATTTTGACACCCACCCATTGCTTTCAACTACTGCCCATTAAAAATTTCTTATTCCCCGAAAGTTAAATGTAAGTTTTGTTTTCCATCGATGACAATTGTCTTTGAAAACAACTGAGATACATGCAGGTAGAATAATAATTTCCCATTTAACTGAGTTTTTTTAAAACATTTTTGTTATACAAGATGTAATCTTGATAGAAAAGTTCACAAATGTATATTACTTTTGTGTTGTACCAAAATGTATCCAAATGATTTGATAAAGCTCATTATAGCACATGAGTAACTTTCTCTTTTGGGGAAGACATACAATGTGACAAATTGAGCAAAAACATTGATCACACAAACATAACCCCAAACCTACTCATACTTATTTTACCTCGCCCAACGTTGAGAGTTACGTCGACACGCACGACTGAATCTTCTCAGAGCTTGGGACAAGCTTTCCCTCGTCGCATTTTCTGCACATATAGATTCCAAGAACGTCCCATAAACAGGCGAAGATTTAACTGCCGCTTCACCTCCTAGAGCGCATATCAACCAAGGCCTTAGATACTCCGGGCACAAACGATGAAATCGCCACAATAAACTCGACACACCGGTTTCTGGAGGTGCACTGTCTTCGGACTGGTCGTCCTCCGAACGAACCAAATCGTGATTAATGATTGGTTCAAGTAGATTTCGCACAATCATCTCTCCTTGCATATTTATGGTTGCCATGACAGGTTGTCTAAAATCGTTTGAGCCTCTCCCTCGAGAGCCCAAGCCGACTAGCTACGATCCAATAAAATTGACGTAAGAAATTGAAAATAATTCAGATTCAACTAACATCTTCCCCCGAATAGTACTCCCAGTGGTTATGTCAAAATTGTAATTTTATTTTGAAAAAAGCTTTAAGGTAATGTAAAGATATCACTAGCCATGACTAATTTTACCATTTCTAGATATGTATGATATATTTGTGTAAAATTGGATTTAAGTACATTTTCAAAGTCCAATAAATTTAGATATTTAGCAGAATGTACTCGAAAGTAATTATCATCTGAAGAAAACAGATAGAATTACATTCATCAAGCAACTTTTTGTTCCAAATTTTGAAGTAAAAAACACAGTTCTTCCATGCTCTTTCATTCGTACATATATATGTATATATCCTGGATAGCATAGTATGCAGTTACAGAGCATGATTTTAACTATGTACTTCACTCTATAAAACTATCTTTTCATCTTTCCTTCTCTGCGAGTCTTGCAGTATTCTTAGCAACTACAAATCATAACATAAGTTGACAAATATATTTAAAAAGCGCTATTCGAATACAACAATTGCAGGTTATAATAAAACTATTTTTTTAAAAAACTAAAAATTTCATTGTTTGAATGCAACCCTTCACAGAAAAATAAATCTATTTATTTGTTGGTTGCATCTCATCAAGTTATAATTGCATTGAAGTAAATCAGAATTCTCAGAGAATTATTCGAATACAAATTCCCAGAAGATGTGTTCAGCGGAATACAGAACATATCTAAAATAAGGCACTGCACTATTTGCATTCGTGTCTACGATAGAATTTATTGTGAGCTAACAGCCATAAAAATTTGACATCAACCTTTTTTCATCGATCTTAATATAAATTTACAAACAAAATCAATAATTAGAGGTACAACACAGAATAATTTCTTTTCTTGAAATATGTAAAACTACACGTATACATTCAATTTACAGAGCCCCTAAATAGAATATTTTGAAAAAAAGCAGTATGTCTATTATTTCTCTATATCAAATAAAATATATCCTAAAATAAACATTGAAAAGAATGAAGCTACCTCGGATATGAAGTGCATCAATCCTCTATGAGCTTCTCTGTGCTGCAAAGGCATGCCCGCCACAGCTAACTTTATTGCATTGTTTAGTAATGGTGTATCTACAATAAGTTGTGGACATGCAAGAATGTACCTTGCCAGCATATAAAAGTACTCTTCCACAACGTCAGGGTGCTCAATCATCTATATAACACGAGATGCACATCAAGTTACTTGCCAAAGACACGTTACTGCGTCACAAATATCTATCAAATAAGAATTTGGTTCTCGTGATAATCATGCTTGCCAAAGAGATAACAAAAATAAGTAAAGTGAATTCTAAACATTTCAAAGGCTAACCAAAATCTCACAAGGACTTTTTAAAGCCAGGCAAATAATTATACAAATTTCAAAAAAATTGACCATCACTGTTCATTTTACTGATGCTCGGGCCAACAAAATTTTTGCTAGATATTGAATTGCACTTTCTAAGTTAACAAAAAATTCGATAATGAAATTCAGTAATATATCTTAATATCGAAAAGTACTCACTGATTCCATCAAAAAGGACAAATATCTATGCTGAAACATCATAAACAAGCTACCAGAAGTGCCGTTTGAAAAATATTCCATACCGTACAACCAATCAAATTGAGCAGGCACTTTGCTATTTTAAGGGTAACATAAGATTACTTGAAAACTTATTGCATGAAGTGATTGCATTGGACGAAAGATTCCTTCAACCTATATATATTATATAAACTATATATAATACAGTAATCCCTTAACTAATGCACTTCTCAAGCTGGCCAGCTTCAAAATTGACACCAAATTTAGAAAATGCAAATGAAATTCTATCAAGAATATTTTACTTCTAAAGTCAGCATGCAAAATGATTAGTACGTTGTTTTCACAGGCCACATCAACTGCATTAATGCGGGGGGGGGGATCATAGTATGTGATTACAAACCATATGTCATTAATAGCTCGTATTATAAACACATTTTTAAATGCATCTATTGAAAGACATACAAATATATATATGTAAACATACCTGAGGCAGGCCAGAGGACATCATTCGGAACACAACTTGACTGAGTTCTATCAACAATTTGGTTAAAATGTGGGCGTATTCAGTTTTCTCGCCAAACATCCCCGCAAATACATTAGTGCAATATAAATAAGGTGAATGATGCGGAGCAGTTTGAAAAGCTTGAGTAATCCTTTCGGCCAATGGCACCACTAGAGGCTCAGCCAGTTGGGCTCCTAAAAAATAGTAAAAAGACGTATTAAGAGGCAATTTTATAAGGTATGAATTAATCACAAAAAATTAAAAATTAACGATTTGTACAGTAAAAAAACAATTGAAAGTTCAACCTCAGCAAACTTTTTATAAGATTTAAAAAAACTTTTGCGGAAAAGCAAAAAAATAAAATGATCATTCTGAGAGCATTTATTTCGAAGAGAATGCATTTTGATTGGTTATATTTTTTGCTAAGGCAAGATTAATCACCTTGCTCTAATCATTGACAAATTGCTATGAAAACGTACAGGTTTTTATAACTAGAATATAATTTAATAAATAAATTATCCACACGAAAATTTTAGTATTGATTCAACCAATTAAATGAATTTCTGTTGATCTTAATTTCAAATTCAAAGCAATGAAATTGAGTATAATTTCTATTTTTCGTTGCAATTATGCATACAATTGCTTTATGATCTACTGAAACATAAAGTCTCTACATTATATTAACAGAAAACATATTTCTAACTGGAAAATATTTTCATAACAAATAAATAAACGAATAACTAAAGGCTAAAAGAAAACAAACCTGCCGTTCTCAAGGTATGTTTATGGCACCGGCATATTTTTTCAGCCAAATCAACGCTCTCAGGCCACTGCCGTATTAGACCCCCTATGGGAACCCACACACCTGCTAAAAGGGACACTGAGGGGTGTCTTCCATCGGGCCCCAGAAAAGACGGGGCTCCTTGCAATATAACGCAGAGTCGGTCTAGATCTTGTAGGGCCGAACGTAAGGAAGAGGGGGTGGTAAGGCCATGGGCAATGGGTAATGCCATTTTGTGAAGGGCGGCAAGGGCAGTTTGCTGTGGTAAAATCCCTGCAATTGAACACAACCCTTCCAAAATTTCCAGTTCATCCTTAAACTACAAAAAAATAGCCTGATTAGCATGATTCTGAAAGCACATCAAAACCATAAAACTATTAACTGATTCTTTAAAGGACAAAAAATCCATACCAGTGTTTAATGCAAAAATTTTTATTTTTTATCAAATAGAATTTTTAAAATTCCATAACAATCATGAAAGGACTGCATTAATTATTTTCAACATAACATCCCCCTATTGTTACTTCATATAGCTTAAAAATTGTTATAGATTGTTTCAAAATGAGATGTATCAATCGAATTTTTGAAAAAGAAATCAAATGTTTAGGAATTTAGGACTAGTTCAGCATATTACAATGAATCCTTTAGGAGTGGACACGGCCCGGTCCGAGGTCAACTGGCTAAGCCTCCGAGGCGACCTGGTTAACCACCAAATGAACCGTTTATCAAAATGGTTAACTCAGAGAAGGCCTAACTAAGAAGCATATACCAAGTTGCGACAATCTTCATTATGCGTTGACTATGTGTACATGATATTTGACTTATTGCAAAGGTCAAACAGCCATAAGGAATCTAATTTGCTGCATCATCGCTCAATTCCTTCCTCATTTAGTTGATACTTTTGAAAATACTACGATAGAACAATGTAGATAGCGATCTTAAAAATTGGACGCCCTGCGCTTCATGTCTAATTAACATTGATACTACAACAGGATTTAGTATCATGATTTTGTATGAATAAAATTACAATTTTGCATTTGGCACCCACGGGCTCATTGAGTAAGTATACGAGTTGCTTGATGCATTAGGAGTCTGAGCTTGCCATTTCAGTTTTTATTTTGATAATTTCATGATATGTTTTATAATCAAAGAGCCATTATGAATCAATAATTGCATCAGGAATTAACCGTTTAATTATAAAAAAAGTCACTTCGAAATCGACCAGTTAACTATCTTGTTAACTCGTTGCACAATCTGGGTAAACCAGTTAGCCATTTATTCCATTAAGCAGTAAAACTGTTATTTAATCGGTCATGTGTTCATCTCTTCAAAAACTCAACATCAAAAAAGTAGGAAAATAAGTTAAATAATATTCATATTGCGGTCAAATTGAGAAAATAATCAAGTAGAAGTGGCATTAGGTATGTACCTGAATATGGGGTTTTGCAAGTTGCAAATGGTCATAAAGGGATAATGCAGGCTCGCCCATTAAAGAAGCGCAACTTTGACATACTTGCTTTATAGCTATAGCAGCTGCTGCAGTGCAATCTGGATGCTGAAATCCACTCATTAAATACTGAAACATAGTGCCGAGAGTTTCAGGATTCATCTTCAGCCAATGACTTCATCAAACAAAATAAATAGACATGCAATGAACAACACGTATAAATATGTACATCCAAATTTTTCAGAGGTGGATAGAATTACATCAATCACAACAGTTAGTGCAGATAATTATTGTATTTTTAAGAGCAAATATCAAACGAATCATATCTATAATGAAGTTAAATCTGAATTAGTTTTACAAAGTATTTTCTTCATAATACATTGCATTTTTTACACCCTTAACGTCTATATTTATGTTTAAGTCTGGCTGATATATCGTTCAAAAGCCTCAAACAAAAACAATGAAAAACTATTGGTATATAAAGTGAAGGTAATGTAACTCTTCATAAGATTGAAAATAGCAAATGACATTTGAAATTTCCACTTGCCCATCGCGAAAGACAAAATTTGAGTGGCTTCAAATTTGCAATTTTATTTCAACAAAAACATAACTATTTTTACCTATAACGACCCACAACCAAATTTGCAGTATATCGCAAGCGATGATTTCCCGGGGGTAGAAGGGGAAGTATCAGCAAAAGTCGGGGTACGCCATCTTTTTCATTAGGGGGTACCCCGGTGGAAATTGAACGGGCTGCAAATAAGCAAGCTTCTGTCATGTGCCAACTCGAGTTTTGATTGGATGCTATTAAAATTGACAGTTGCTCTTCCAACATGGCCACAATCAGTTTGAGCACATGTGGGTTTCCTAAGACTCCACAAATGTCATTGATGACATCAGCTACATTGTATCGATGTCCTTTATAGCTTTCGACCTGATCAGATGGTAGTAAAAAAGATATAATTGACATTGACTGATTCTATCAACGTCGATTTCAAGAGTATCGTCATTTCGCTAGATGATAGATCTCGAAATGAAACATATCAACTTAAAAATAGATAGCTAAGTTTGTAGATGTAACATGGCTGCACTCCAGATATTCGGTTAATCCACCGTTGTTCTATAGTCGTATCAAATCATGTCGGAAAATTAATGGACTTTTTCTGTAAAATTGCATATATAAAATACATCCATTTAAAATCCAAAGGTGACATTAAAACAATTGTAGGACTATAAATTATCTGAAATCAAATGCAGAAGGTTAGAAAGTGAGCACTACCGCTGGAATTCATACTTTTTAACTTATAGAACATTGAGCTAAATAGTAAAGGTCATGTAATATATATAATATACTAACCTGGTCTTCCGAAAACTGATCCAGGTCTGATGGATACTGCATTAATTTGACTAATACACCTACCAATTCTTCTAAGCTGCTTGAATACAGCGAAACAATCTTATCACGCATATCTTTTGGGTGCAAGTGCTCCAAAGCATTACAAAATTGATACCAGAAGTGCAATGGAATAACTGCAATTTCTTGATAAGGATGGGCAGTACACCTCATCAACATTTTTACGAGTGCCAATTGTCCAAAATCCTTCAAAATAAAATGGAATCAACTATAAAGAAGTTTAATTTCAAGAGTTATGTGATAAGCAATAAACAGTTTGGGTGAAACTATAGAATTATTACTACAATTGTGCTTGAAAGTCATTGAGTACTCAAAATATGAAAAAATTTGCATTAAATCTTGGGTGAGGATTTCATAAGCAATATAACAGTGACTAAATTTGTTAGTTTAATTAGGAAGCAAAATTTACGGTTGAGTCGATTAATGCCAAATAGATACCTTAAGATCTTCAGGAAAAATAGAAATTTTGATAGTTCTCAATGATATAAATGTACCAATATATGCATTACCTCAGCAGATACGAGAATGTCTAAGTAACTTTCACCCATCTCAGTGAACAAACGACACAATCCTCTCGCAGTATCTTCATCCTCTTCCTTTAAACTTAACAAATAAGCTTGCTCAAATGACATTGCACGGGGAACCATAATGCTCACAATTTCCATGGAGTCTTTCGGCCTACAGTATGTTCTCAATACTTCAATGAGAAAATCTACGGAAGCTTCAAATAAATCTGGAACTCTTAGTGCATCAAAAGAAGCTTGAAAGATAGGAAAATTGGCAAGCTCGACTGGTTTAATATCTGTGTACCGAACCCAACTCTGTAAGCAATAAAATATTGTTTCTTGAACTATGATATCTTGTCCTACGGAGCCACTGGCTATTTCAGTAAGAAACTGAAAGAGTAAGGGAACACTGGTGCAGAGATTAGAGCGAAAATCTTCACGTCTTTCATCCGAAACGACTATTGTTTTGTTGTTGCATTCTTCTGGAAGCACTTTCATGAGCTCAAGTACAGCGCGTGCTGCTCGATTTTGTTGTTCAGGCAAAGCTGATTGCATTATTGCGGAACTAAGATCTTGAACAACGCTATTCCAGCTAGTTTGTACAGCTAAGGCAGCAAGAGCTAGGCAAAGCCGTGTGACTACAGCTGGGCGAGGTTCACTTGAACATCCCCATCGGGATAAATGCGACGTGAGTGAAATCTTCAATGATGGTATAGATGCTTCTGGCAACTCATGAAAATCTAGTCTGATCTTGGTATGTATCGTCATTGCACCAAAGAAAGTTTCTCTGAGTTCTGCATCAGGAGACATTAATAGAGTGTCGGCAGCTTGCCAAGCCTCGGAAGACTTCTGAAATTGCTGAAGCCATCGATCAGCTTCGCGGTGATCTGAACCGCTTCCACTATATACGGCATGCAGCGCTTGTTTTATCTCAGAAATACGCGCTTCTGACATATTTGAAGGATGCTTTCAATTGATCATGTCAACCTCGTTAGTGATTTTGCTGCTCTTCAAAATTTTCAAAATGCAAATGTTTTAAGAATTCCTCCTCACAATGTAGTGCAAATAGCTAATTGAAAGAAATAAGATTAATTGATATTGAATTAATAAACCGATTAGTACAGATCGGATCAGTTAAAAATGACCTGTGCCTCCTTAATGGAGGCTCTTCAGTTTCTGAGGAGCAGATCTGAAGAACATTATCAAATTAGTTAATATTCCCAGAGAGTGTACTCATATATATATATATATGAACAAGTAGCAAAACTATAGTCATTGATTTTGATTCAATATATAGATACTTGTCCATCCATACAGTAAAAAGAACTTTGCTAATAGTTAACTAAATCCAATTGTGAAAACACAGTCTTCAAAGTTACTATTAGAAACTAATTTGTGTACAACAATTAGTTCTTAAGGGAATTACTGTTTTAAGAGTTATTCCATTTTAGCAACATCATTTTTTGACTCTCCAGATGGATTGGCATTGAGACTTTGTTTGTGTTGCTGAGTGTGTTTTTTATTCACTCTCAGCAACACAAATTATGATTGCATAATGTTACTGTCAGGACCAATGAATAATCGATATATAATAATCGAAGACCGGATAATACAAGGAACAAAAATATTATTATTAATATACTGTTATCATTGATCTTTGCCTGTGTTGACGAGAGTGAATCTTGTCAACATTCTACAACTTATTCTGCACACATATAAGTCGAGTTAGTTCGAACAATCACCACAACTCCCTGAAGGAATTGTATGTAACATATAGTTAAACATAATTGTATGACACGGCAAAACATATTAAGTCCTAACAGTTACAATGCTTGTATAGTCTTTGTGTTCTTCTTGTTTGGTACATTCATAACAATTATACTGTTTTATTCAACTAAAGTGAGCACTAAACCTGCAATTAAGTGCTAAAAATTGCACTAAATTTAAATTACCAAAATAATTTTAAACACTGGTTTATGAAACATATTGGAATTATTCACATTGCAGACAAACAAGATGTTCAACATAGCTTTCAATGTCTTTGAAAACATGCTTAAAATCAAATTCCCAAGTGAAATTAAGAAAGTGAACATATGAGACTTTTTTGGTTATTGTTAGGAACCATTATGAACTGTTACTTAGACTGAGTAATGATTAGGATACATCCATTAGAAGCTAACAGATAATTGTAATTGATTCAGAGTTGTGTATTACAATTTTGAATCACAAATCTATTTTTGTATGACGTATGTTGTGAAGATCACTCTTTGCAACTCTCTCTTAATAACAACAATATACCTTATTGTTTATTGTGTTAGTTATTTGTTGTGCTCACTGCTTTTGTCAAGCATCAGTACTATAAGTTTGCAGAGAGAAAAAATCATTTCTCTTAGAAAAAGTTCTGCCAAAAATATGGACAACATAGAAGTGATCATGACCCAAATTTTGGCCATGCAATAAGAGATCGTGGCACTTCAAAGCATGATTGCTAAACAAAATGATAGGATTATGGAATTGGGATAACAAATGACAGTGTATAGGGCAGAAATTTCAAATAGATCAGTCATTTTAACAGTACAATGGGAACCAAAAATTGCAAATCCTGAATGGTTTAATGGTGATTGTAAGAAATCATTAGCTTTTTTTACAGCTGAAAAATTCATTTAATGTGCAACCTTTCCTATTTCCAACCAACATGATTTCAGGATATCAGCCCTGTCCTCAGATACTAGGACCCCTACAGCCCCCCTACTTCTTGGGAGTTGATGATTAAACAGTACAAAAATTGATCAGTAGCATTAAGATCTTGGGTTCGAATTCCGATGCCTCCAAATGTTATTATACTTAGTTATGCATTCACCCAAGAATCCTAGCACATGACCAAACTAGCATAAACAATATCCTTTTTATGTGGATCAGCGTTTTTATGGATTGCCCTGTATCTCGAAAATGATCATGAAATACTACATGACTTAAACATATTTTCAGAAGCTTTTTTCCTTGCATTAAGTGATGTTGATCAAGCACAAGAGGTGGAGCAATCAATTTTAAAAATTTGCCAAGAAACTCGTTAGGCATCTTAATTGGTATCGGATTTTCAACATCTGGCCTTAGAAACAAAGTGGCCGGATTTTGTGTTATTTAGCTTGTTTTATCAAGCTTTAAACTATGCACTAAAAGATGAAATATGCAAGGTAGAAAGACTCACATCAATTGAAGAATACTATAAACCAGTAGTTTGTTTAGATAATCAACTTTCTGAACTTCAAAAATCTTTAGTTCATACACTAAAACAGTTGGGCAAAATACATTCAAATGTAAGACTTTCAAATCAACCTCTGCACATCAAGATCCAGATGCCATGGTGATTGCTTCAACAGTTTCTATGCCCCCTTGAGTACAGAAAAAATAGGCTTCACATAAGGAAAAGAAATATACTCATCAAATAATTGCCTCTTCTATCCGTGGCAATTCTGACAGTGATTACAATTTTAAATCTTTACTTGATTGTAAGCTTGCAACTCCCAGTAGCTTACTAAAAAGTTGGAGGGTGCCCCGCTAAGAGAGGAGCAGATGGTTCTATGTAACACCTCTCACACACTTAGTGTTGGTCCAAGGATTCTAGCTGGCACCATCTTGGACAGAAGTGACTCCACCATCTTAAATAGGAAGGCAAGACACCGATTACATTTGAAACTTATCTATCCAATTCTAGTTTACTATAATTTGGAAAAGCTGATCTGGACTGATTTGAGCCAAAGTAGACCAAAATCATAATTGAGTCATGCAGAGCTTTGTCTTTGCACACCTTTGATGTGAAAATTAGATCACTTTGCAAAATAACTTACTTTTCCCTGTACTTCGTTAGTTTTTGATGAAAACTCCTAGTCTCAAAATCCTTTAGCAGCAAAATGTAAAGCACTAATGGATTCTGGTTCCAATTTAAGCATGATATCAAGGGAGTTATTTGAACAGACTGGAGTTATGAAACATTGCCTAAGATTGCCATTACAACTGGAAACTGTTGATAGGAGTATATTTCAAACTGGCATGATTACACATTATGTCTTAATACCATTAAAACATTATCAATACTTTTTCCGTTTTAAATTTTGCATAATTGAAAATGCTCATTGTCCAATTATACTTAGTCATGATTTGTTACAAGAGTTTTCTCCCACTATTAATTGGAAAAAAAATTAAACTTACATTAAATACAAATGAAAATAATATTACATGTAAACATATTCAAATGCTCAACACTATTATTGAAGTATCCAACAAGCCTGATAATGATTTCAATAGCAATTCATCTGAGTCACTCACATATACTCTTGCAACTACAAAAACTTATAACATCTCTCCCAATAATATATGGGACAATCTGGCCAAAGTATTCAATAGTACATACCCAGGTATTGACAAGGTACAATCCAAACTACCCCAGAATATAAGGACTACACTGCAGTATTTTCAAAAATGAAGAATAAGACCCTACCCAAACACAGAAAGTACAATATGAAAATTAATATCAAGCCCAATATAACCACACCGTGGAGTCTTATATACCTCCTGTTGGCACCTGAACTTGAAGTACTTTAAAAGTACATATATAAAAATCTTTAAAAGGGGCATATACAATCTTCAAAATCTTTTGCAGGAACCCCAATCTTCTTTCCAAATAAAAATCTGGAGAACTATTTCCAGTCATCGATTATCATGGACTAAATGAGGCAACTGTCATAAGCAGGAACCTGCTTTCCCTCATTCATGAACTCATTAAAAGGTTTACTGCCACTTGGGTTTCTCTAAAATTGACCTTGGATGGACTTCTAACCTGGTTTGAATAAAGAAGGGTGACAAGTGGAAGACTGCTTTTCAATGTTGCTTTGGACACTTTGAATACAAGGTCATACCTTTCAGATTAACAAATGCTCCTGTCATGTTTCAATGTTTGATGAAAAAGTTATTCTATGGCATATTGGATGTCTTTTGTGTTGTATACTTAGACAATGTCCTCATAATTCCAAAAACCAAGAAGATCATGTAGTACACATTGAAAATGTCCTAAAAAGGTTGGAGCAGAATGCCTTGTACACAAAACTGGAAAAGTGCAAATTTTTTGTTACACGTCAAATTTCTGCAATACGTCATCGTGGATAGGAGTATCAAAATAGTTCCAAAACAAACACAAAGTATTGTAAATTGGCCCTCACCTACAAAGGTAAAAAAATTTCAGTCTTTTTTGGGATTTACCAATTTCTAACCTATGTTCACTCCTAATTATTTGGAGAAAGCTCAACCCCTGTTACAGCTACTAAAAAGGTGTCAAGACGCACAACAAACAGGCAAGCAATGCAAAAGAGTAACAGCTCAATTGTACATTATATCTTAACCTGT
>JAULBW010008599.1:0-13961 GCA_032358265.1 Vaucheria bursata
TCCTATATCAATTTGACCACTCTAAGTTAATGCAACATATATAAGCGCAATGTATAATAGCAAGGTTATAGTAGGTTAGTAATTTGAATTAATATCACATAGAACATGTTGTGTCGATTCTATAGATGCATGCAATCACTAAATAGCCAGTGTTTGCTATATTTACCTTATCTTTGTCAAATTTATTAAACATAATTTCAGATAACGGTTTGGGAGGACCAAAATTCATTTTTGTACTATTAGGGGATATTGTATATTTATAACTAAATCTATATAGAAACACAACACTCTTTTGTTTTTGTTAAATTTGTTGCATCGTTCGACAAACTGACCTTTTTTTTTTTTTTTTCGCTACGGATTTCGAACGGAAAATAGTTAATCTTGTCGTTATTTTTTTCAAATTTCTTGAAGTTAGTCCAATAAAACAGAAAATGTTTAATTGATTATTATATCGAATGTTACCAGAATAATTGATTATTCGAAGGAACATACATACAACAATATTGGAGAAGCCATGAATACTCCAGTAACAAATGCTCCACCAACTCCAGCGCCTAGACCAAGGCCAGCTTGTGTTCCACCTTTAGCTGGGTTAGCTAAATTAGTTCAACCAGTTTCATCTAGACCACCATTAGTTGCTTATGTTAATCAACATATTCAACAACAAAACAATCATCATAAACCTGCAGCTGTCCCTAAACCACAACCTCAAATTCCTAAACCTGCACCAGTTATTAATTATAATCCCCCACCACCACAACCGAAACCTATAACCCTTCCCAAACCAGTAATTATCAATAATAATGCCACTAATAATTCTATTGCAGCTACTAAAACCATAGTTGCTGAACCTAGAAAACCAGCTCTTGCTATCCATAAACCTGAAGTATATGCTCATGCACAACCAATAATGCCTGTATTAGGAGGGCCTAAATTTCTGGCTAACCCTGTTCAACCAAAAATATCAATTCCTGCAATTGCTGCAGCTTATAATGCTAGTAGCACTAGTAACACTAACAACAATGCAAATAATAACGCCAAACCTGCGGTTCGTCCAAGTTCCGCCACAGTAAAACCATCAGAATCAACGCAAGCTCAGGCTCAACAAGGTAAATATATTTTACCTGATAAGTCAAGCTTTACTACACAACCAACCAATCCATCCAGTTTAATAGATAGAGCACCTGCAGGTCATCGTGCACATATGAACTTCCACGCTACTACAGCCAAACCATTTGTTGATATAAAACGTAAAAATGCCGATAAACATATTGGAAGTAAATCGAATTCAGCTGCATTTAGAGGAGTTTCACCTAGAAATGTATTAAATCAACCTTTTCAACCTGATACGAGTGAAATAGAAAAACAATTAACTGTACAAGCTAAATCAATGGCTCATAGAGATGGTAGACCTGCAAGTGCTTCTGTTAACAGATCAGCCTCTGTACAACAATCTAATATTAATACACCTAAATCAACTAAAAGTCAAAAATCATTACAGGAAGAAAAAACTAACGATAATAACCAAGATGACAACAATAATAATAACGATGTTGATGATGATAACAAACAGGACGAAATTGAACGAACTGAATTTAATACTCCTATCGACTTAAACTTTGACGAAACTACAACAACTACTACATCTAATAACGACAATACTAAAACTAATAATTTTAATAATACTGCTACATCCGATTTGTCTTCTACAACTAAATCATCTAAACAATATAGTCCTCGTTTATTAGCTGCAATAGAAGCTGTAAAGACTGGTAGTGCTTGGTATAAGCGAAGTCATCATTTAGATCATTTAATTAAAAGTGATCCTAAATTAGCATTTACATTAATATTTCCTGAACACGCACAACAAACTATATTAAGTAATGAATCAAAACAAAATGAATCTGACAATAATAATGAAGATAATAATACTAATACTATTGAAAATGAAAATGACGAGCAAAATGTTGATACAAATACCGATGGTGATAACAACGAAGATTATAAGGACGAACAATTCGAGGATAATGAAGCTGATACTAATACTTCAACTCCAACTTCAAAACATTCTGCAAAATCTACTCAATCTGCAAAATCAACGGAACAACTTGTTACAGCTCCTTTATCTACCAAATCTACACAATCTTCTAAACTAAACAATAACAAATCTGGAACAGCAGATACGAATAATACACCGGCAACTGATGCTAAATCTACTGAAAAGGCTAAATTTGACATGAATAAAACAAGCTTATTTAACAAAGCCAATATATTGAATAAAACTAACACTTTTGCGAACCGTGTTAATTCCTCACAAACTAAGGATGAATCTAAACAACAAACAGATAAAGCTAAATTATCCCAATCAGTCACTATTGTACCTAAAATCAACAAAAATAAACGCGCTGTTAGCAACAATTGGATCAAGAATATGCAAAGTAATAATGAAAATAAAAAAGAAGAAACTGCGTCAAAGACTAATGAGGAAACTGAGCCTGGAGCTGAACAGCCGCAAGAGCAAACTCCCGATATTGATGATACTAGTAAAAGAATCGATAATGAAGAAAAGAATACTAAAAATGAAGAGGCGTTAATCGAAGAGGAGGAAGATGACGCTTTTGAATCACAACCAATAAATACCAAAACGCCAATACAATCTAAGCCTAAACCAACTGAATCCACCGATCAAGTTGCTAATGAAGCTAAAACCGTATCACAAAAACCTCCATTTATTCGTCAATCTACTCCTGCTCCATCCATGTTAAAATCAAAAACCAAGCCAACCAACCCCTCTAATACTACCAATAATTCTAATACTACAAGCGATAGTATCAATATTAAATCCAAATCACTCGTGCAAGTACCTGAACCATTAGTCGAATTACCATTTGAGCCTTCTGAAGACTCTAAAATTGTTGCCGAAACTAAACAAACTGAGAAGATTGAATCAGATGTTCAATCAACTCGTCCTCCCTTTCATCGGCAAGCTACACCTCAACCAAAAATGATTAAGCGACAAAATAAAGATAGCACTAATACTACCTCTACTTCTAAATCCAGTAACAGCACTAAGAATATTGCCACTACAAAACCCATAGTTGAGACTGAAAATGAGCCTACAGAAGACGAACTAATTCCCAAACCAAAGCCTACTCAAAAAACTGAAAGTAAAACCCTTAAGCCTTCTGTTACTCAACAAAAAATACAATCAAATAATAATAATAATCCTACCAGTAACGATACCACATCTGTTAAGTCAGAAAGCAAAGTTTCAAGCACAATTGTTGAAGCTGATGAGGATTTAGATTTGGATCGTTCAATTATTCGTGATGATAATGATAATAACTCACAAGAAAATTCATTGAATAATAATAACAATGATCTAGATGATAATGAGTCTGGAGCTAGTTTCGATTTAGACGCTGATCCACAACATCTAACTAACCAAAAGAAATTGGTTAAAAATGAGTCCCAACAATCAATTCAATCCGATAGTTCATTTGATTTAGATAAAGATATTACAAATCGAGAAGATAGTAATAATGATAATACCAATAATAATGAATTTGATCCTTCTGCTACTGCTAATTTTAACCTCAATGATTCAGATAATGAACCCGATAATAGTGTCACAAATATCGAAAATAAATCTAAATCGGAGGCTATTATGGAGGATTCAATTGATGATTTTGCCACGAGTGAAAGTGATTTACAAACTTCAGGTCGTAAAGAAGTTGCAAAACCCAGTACTGTAGCATCTTCTAAATCTAAATTAAAATCAGTAAATGAAAATAAACCTATTTCTCCATCACAATTTAATACTACAACTGCTTCATTTCAAGTTCATGTACAGCAAACATTATCTGCTCCTATGAATAATAAACAAACTAAAGCCAGTAACAATAACAAATCTAAGGTTAAACATTATGAAGAAAGTTTTGATTTAGATGCTAGTATTGATTTAGAAGAAAAATCAAAATCTATCGAAAATGAACAAGATAATGCATCAATTGATAATGATAATAATGATGATCAACATAATGATGAAGATATAAATAATGATGATAATAACAATGATAACAACGATGAACAAGATAATAATGAAAATGAAACTGAACATTCCCAATCTCGCTCTCAATCTCGTGCTGATACTAATATAACTGAAAATGAAGCTAACGAATCTATGAATTCTGATATAGATTACGCTACAACTGAAGCTGAACAAACAGAAGCGGATAGAACGGAAATTGATGAAGAACAACAACAATCACAAGAAGATGAATTTGAATTAGAAACCCAACAATTACAGGCTGCTGTTGCTAAGAAACAGTTCAATAATGATACAAATAATAATTCTAACGATTATGCTACAATTGCTACATCATCACAAGTCAAGAAATCACAATTACGTGGAAGTTCTGGACCAGATGATGATGATCATGATCAACCAGTAAACAATAACAATAACAATAGATCTAATAAAAACAATAAATCGGGCGCTACTACAGCTTCCCCGTCACAGGCCTCTATCTCGATTCAACAACAATTAGCAGCATCGATTAGAAGCAAAAGTGAAGTAAACACTAGCAATAACAATAATCAATCTCCTTCCACTCCCCAAGGTGCATATGATTATATTGGTGATTTAAAGTCTCGTGGAGTTATAGTTAACTCTAATACAGGTACAAACAATAATAACTCTAATACTCAATCTAGTAGTAGTATATCCCCTGACAATGATCCAGTTATATTAGGTATAGAAGCAGTATTAGCAACATTACGTAAAGATCGTACAAAAACAGTTGATTTAGCTGTATTAGTATCAACATTAAATGCAACTAATCCAAATATTAATTTACAAGCAGAATTACATAAAACAAGTTATTCACGTACTAGCTCAACTTCATCACTATCAAATTATGGTAACAATAACAATAATAATACTAATAATAATAATAATAATAATTTATCTAGCCCTACTAGTAATAATAATGATTATAAATTAAATAGTTCGTTAGAATTTAAAAGTCCTCGTGATGCAGTTTATGAAAAATTAAAACAAAAAGAACAAATGTTATTAGCTAAAAGAGCTGCTGCTTTATCTAATTCAGCTAGTGGTTCATTAAGTCCTCATTCATCTACTGGTTCTATTCATTCTAATAGATCTAATAAATCTGCTCCTACTATCAATAATAATAATAATCAAAGTAAGTCTAATAATACAAGACAATCTCCTAAGTAAACTTAATATAGTACTCATAATTTGAAGCAAATAATGAAACTCAATTCGTATTAGCCATAACACATTTATAGTTAGTTGTGTATTTATAAACTCATAATCTATAGAGCCCAAATAATTATCTGCATTACATTCAATATTACTTGCAATAATTTGTAATTCTGTATGGTCTCGAACTGCACGAGTTGTTTGTATCTATTGGACGTAGCTAGCGTACTTAAATTAGGTTAACGCTGTATTATTTCTTTAATTTCAGATACGTACAATATTGTAATTAATGATTGTAAAAGCTAAGGGAAGCAAGAACAGTTAGTTTAAATTTGTAATCCGCTAACAATTAAAATATTAATTAACAACGTTAACACTCAAATCATATGCATAATATAAATAAGTTTAACCAATTGATAAAGTAATAAATATGAATAGCAACACTAATACAAATAATAATATGGAAGATAATAATAATAATAATAACGATAAAGGTAACAATATAAATAACGATAATATTGACAATAATAATAATGATAATAATATTAAGCCTAAAAGATTATCAGCTATAAATGCTATTAATTCAATTATTTCTATTAATAATACATATAAACGGAAATCCAATCATGGTACATTAATTAATAACAATAACAATGTAAATCAATTAGGAGATAAGAGAATAAAATATAGCAATAATATTAACACTAGTAATAACAATAATAATAACGCAATGTTATTAAATGCTGATAATGTATTAATTCCAGTTATATTATCTAATTGTTTATCATATTTAGAATTAGATGAATTGAATTTAATAACGAACAAAGTTAATAAATATTGGAAAAATCATACTTATAATCATATAACATTAGGATATAGGGAAGTAATGTTAGATGAAGCGGAATATGAATTTTTGTCTCGATATATTCATATCCATAATACACGTCATCATAATATTAATCAAGCTGTTAATTTGTTAAATCGATTAAAATATAGCTCAAACATTTCATTTTATACATTAAGCTCAGCAGAATTATTCATATATATAATACAACATGCTAAATATATACAAATATTAAAGATTGATTTAAATGAAAAATTTAATTATTGCGCAATAAATGATGAATGATTGAATAATATAAGATTAGATAAATTAAAATCATTGGACTTTGGTGATTCTTGGATGCCAGACAATGGAGATGTAGACTAATGTGATTATTTATTGAGAAAATTAATGAAATGTATTAATTTAGATAAAATAACAACCATTAACTTGTTCTCCAATTTATATCCTATCCATTCAAAGCCCTTGCAAGTATTTGAAAATAATCCATTTACTAATTTAACCAATTTAAGTTTAAGATTGGCAGGAGATGTGATATCAAAAGATAGCCTCAATAATCTATCCAGCTTAACACAACTCAGGCAATTATCTCTAGACATTCATTTACGGTCCGGAGGTTTGCTTGTCGATTGGAATTGGCTAATCAAATTAATAAATCTACAACAAGTCGCTATAAATACACGTGAGAAACAGTTGCCTTTATCAGATGAAACTAATTGTGTGCAAGCTTTAACAACTTTACCTAAATTAACAGAACTAACGATGCTCACTCATATATTCACTCGTCCAAAAGAATTTCTTCAATTATTTTCACAATTTAAATGCCTAACATCATTATGTATTCGTGGTATTAACTGTACATCGCGTGAGTTAAACCTAATTACGTTTCCTACAATTTTTAGCTTAACACATGTAACCATTGCGTATGGTCAACGAACTTGTATAATTCCTGTCCTCAAGTCGAATCCACAAGTAAATGCGATAGGATTTGCCTTTCATCTAGATCATGTACATGCTAAATTTATGATAGACATATTAACAGTTGCACCCAGTTTATTGCAGTATGGTATATGGGTTAAGGATCCTATCATCGCTTGCTGCCATACGTATCCTTATCCATTAGTAACTATTACCTCTTCAGATCAACACACTTTCATCAGTTCCGATACCCGTCAACAACTAATAACTCGTCTGAAACAACATTTATTACCCACTTACAAATGTCCTAATAACAATTGTCCTAAATAGTTACTTCTTGTCCACTGACTGATACTAATTAATATTAGTACTAGTCTTAATTATAATACCATCGCTATATAATCTAGATCTGCTTTAATATTAATATTTAATGTGTAGATTATATTGTGTTTCATTGGTGTTACTAAATGAATAATTTTTAAACAGTGTAGTTTAATATTGGACAATCAATAAAATTATTAATAATTTAGTAGAAATTTGCTATGATAGATAAGCGATGAGCAACACACAAAAATTGACGCATTTTGTTTTTAATTCGACCCAAAATGTACTAAATCTGCTCTTTTATCAATAATAGAATAAATATATATAAATTTCGCTCCCGATGCATCTTTTTCATTATTATGTTGATCTTGATTAGCATGAGATAATACAGATACTGCTGCATTTATATTACCACTAACACTATGATGATGATGATGGGTAGATGATTGAGATAAATTATTAGATGAATTTAATAATGAAGCTGCAAATATAGTAGATTTCTTCTTTAAATAATCTAATAATTCTTGTAAATGTTGTTTATATTTAGGTTGAGAATCATCTATTAATTGTTGTGTAGATTGATGTGTATTTGTAGAATAACAAGCAGATATAAATGACCTTATAATAACAATAGGTAAATCAACAGCACATATTAAATAATTACTAGATGATGATATATTAGCTAATAATGGAGCTAATATTCTTTTAGCAGTTGATAATATTGAGGTTTTATTAGATGTTTTAGAATTATATGGATCTATTAAATGTATATGAATATGAGATAATGAAGTATTAGGACCAATTATTTCTCTATTATCTCGTTGAATATTAACATTAGTTTGTATATTTTCAGTTTCACCTCTTTTAACTGATGATAATTTAGATCTTAATACACTTGGTAATTCAGTTAATAATATTTGTGTTGATTCTTCCGAATTAGTAATATTTATTTTATCTTGTGCTATATTTTTAAATGATTGAGCTAATTTATTTTCTTTACCTTTAGAAGCTAATGCTTGTAAATCAGTTAATGTAACTAATCCAGATTCTTTAAATATTCTTCTACGAAATATAACTATCCAACGTATTTGCATTTGTCTACAATATTCATTTAATTGATTTGGTGATAATTCAACTGGATATAAATAATCTATACGAAATAAATCATTCCATAATTTACTAGCCATTTCAGCTCGCTCACGTAATAAATGACCACGATTACAATATAATAATACAGATTGAGATGCATTAACTGAATGATTTGATGATGATAATAATCCTCTTCTTATTCTTCTATTAGCATTAGTATTAGATTGTATAGGTACAGGCCTATGATATTTCATTTGAATAGCAACAGCTGAATTAACTATTTTTTCTATAGCAAAATTAACTCCTATACCGCTTAATTGAATATCAGAATTAGGTGGAGTAAAACTAGATATTAATGAATCATAACAACCGCCTAATGCTATTACTTCATATGTATTAGAAGTAACATTTTCTTTATTATTATGACTAGATTTAACTGAAGATAAATCTGGGGAATTATTAACATTATTATTAGTACTATTATTATCATTATTATTATTAACATGTTTAGTTTGTACAAATGCTTGAAATACAATCCCACCACAATATAAATCATATTTACCAACTAATCCACAATCAAATTGTATTGAATCTGATATATCAAATAATTTTAAAAATCCGAATATTAATCTAATACTCTCTACTGCTTCTGTTAATTTGGTAGTAAATGCATTATTATTTGTAGTTGGATTTGTTGTTAATAATACATCTTTTATTTTATTTAATACTGAATCTATATTATTAGATTCAGCTCTAATACTAAAAAATTGACCTAATAAATCTATTTGTTTTTGTGTTAATTGACTATCTTTTATTAATTGTTTTCTAATTGAACTTTTAGCCCATGTTAATGATGTTAAAGAATGAGAACCTAATAATTTTAATAATTCACGTTTAATCGATTCAAGGTTTAGTTTCTTTGGTGGTTGGGTTGGCTGAGTTTTAACAGGTTGAACTGTAACAGGTTTAGCAGTGTTGACTACAGGTTTAGTAGTTGTTGTATTTGTAGTAGCAGTTGCTGTTAATGATAATGATGGAATATTAGATGCATTAGTATTTCCAGCTGGATTTAAATGTGGTGATTTAGTGTTATTGTTAGCGTTAGTAGTAGTAGTAGTTTGTGGTAATGTTAATATTTTTTCAATAATGCAATCTAATAAATCTAAATGATTAATTCTTAAATGAAATGGTCCAACAATAGCCGCAAATTCAGATAATACATCTACTACAACTCTTAATACTTCAGCTGTTATAGCAGCAGATTTTTCTTTTAACATTAATCTTAATTCTTTTAATGCTTGAGATTCGGATGAATTATTAGATAATTGTTTACTAGCTAAATAATTAGCTCTTACAGACGCTAATGAATTATTATTATTTGCATCAATATTATATGCATGATTAGCAAAAGGATTAGCAAATACAATATCAAAATCACATTCGAATAAATCTTTAGGTCTTCCCCCAATTAAATTTTTTCTATATACTTTAGCTATATCATAACGACGTAAATCTAATGATAATCCATTATAACTTGATGAATGTGAGGATGATTGTTCAGAATGAGATGTTAATAGTATATTACCAAACCATTTATTATCTAATATTGAATGATTACCACCAGATAAATTAGGATTGGAATTATAGAAATTAGATGAAGATTGAGCAACAAATCTAGCAAATGGAACTGTTAAAGTATATGGTAATTTAACTAATAATCCTGATGGATCTAAGAATACAGCAGTATTAGCTTTATGCTGAATTTTAGTTGTTTTGGGTGTAATGACAGGGGTAGATAATAAGGCAGCTGAATGTAATCTAAATATGAATTGTACAGTTTCAAATATACGATTTTGTATTAATTGTTTAATATATAATGGTGCATCTTTTAACTGTTGTTCAGTTGTTGTACGAGTGGAAGTTGAACTCAAATAATCAAAAGTAAAATCAACATGAGGATCAGGTTCAGTTGAGAATAATACATCTAACAAACGAGCATTATAAGGAGAATCTCTTGTTGAAATAGATTTTAGTGCTAATTCCATATATTCATCTTCAATTTTTAATGGAATTAATCCTGACTTTAATAATTCAACTGCACTTGGCCTTTCTTCTGGATCATGTTTTAATAACCATTCTATTATTTTTATAACATCTTTTCTATCATCTTCGTATTGTTTACCAACCATAAAATCTTTAGCAACTTTACCTGTTTTTCTTAATTCACCCAATACTAATGCTCGTTCCATTAATAATGAAAATGGCTTCCATAATTCAAAGAATATTATTCCTAATGCATACATATCTGCTTTACTATCATATACACCACCTTCTACACATTGTTCAGGTGCCATATACATTGCTGTACCTACTTGTCCAGTTACACGATCTTGAACACTAATTGCACTATTCTCATCAATAGCAGCCATACTGTCTGATTCCAGGTTGATATTATCATTTGTATCGTTACTAGTTTTATTATCATTAGCTTTATTGATTGCGGAAGTTTTAGATTTACTAGCAGTAAGTGTTGCTAAGCCCCAATCTCCCAATCTAACAGTATCTTCTGCACCTTTTTCAGATTTGGCTAAGAAAACATTAGCAGGCTTTAAATCTCTATGAATAATATTTCTTTTATGTCCATAACCAACAGCTTCAACTAATTGCCTAAATAATCTCCAACAAGCTTCGGGATTCTTTTCACATACTCGTTCATTTATAACATCTCTTAAAGTTTTCCCAGCACAATATTCCATTTGAATATATAAATATTGTTGCACAGAATTACTGCTGTTACTCGAATTTTTATTGTTTAAGTTGGGTTTGCCCTTAGGTAATTCATTGCTTTTATTATCACCAGATTCATCAATAAAATCCTCACTTTCATCAGATTCATCACTATTTTCTTCTTCATCTTCATCCTCATCATCTTCATTATGAGCTTGACCAGTTATACCACGAGATGATAACCAATCATCTTCATCTTCACCTGTTTCTGATATAACTTGACTATGAGTTCGAGTTAATTTAGGTTTACCACTATTATTACTTCCACTATTGTTATTATTTTGAATAATTTCTTCCTCAATCCATGCTTGATAATATCTAACAATATAACGATGATGTAACATTGCAATAGTTGATACTTCACGAATAATTTTCTTATTCATTGCTGGATTTTTGCGTTTTAATTTAATTTTTTTAATAGCGTATATTAATTTATCCACTTTATTTCTGCATTTAAATACACTACCAAATCCTCCTTTACCTAATAATTCTAATTCATCAAAATCACTTAAGTATCTACTGAAACGAGCAGCTGAAGAAGTTTGAGAATTAGCTGGAGTAATAGCTGCAGTACTAGTGGCAATTGTATTTGTATTAGTTGTTGTAGTTGTATTAATATTAGTGGAAGCTAATGCAACAGCCGCTGATTGACTAGAACTTGATGTACTTATTCCACTGCTATTATAAGCATTATTACTTGATATTTTAGCTCTTGAACTGGCTAATTCAATTTCATCGCCAGCATCTTCTTCTTCACTAAAATCATCTTCATCATCACTGACTGCTTCATCATAACTTTCTTCTAGATTGTTATGATTTTTGTCACTATTATTGGATTCAGATTTATTAGATCCCTCGCTTAATGATCGAACTTTAGGTTCTGCACTTGGTAATTTTTTAATATCAATTTTAGTGTTTGGTGATGTTTTTTTGGTGTCCAATTGTTTTAATAATTGATTGGAATCCAATTTAAATGAAGTACTTAATCCAGTATTACTGAACATAGAAGCCATTTCTTCATCTCCTATACTATCACCTTCAACTGCACTACCATTATCATTATCGCTAGATGATTCTGATTCACTAATATCTTCTTCTGATAATGAATCATTTTTATTATCACTATCTTGTCGTTCAAAAGTAAATCCACAGTCATCGTCATCGGATTCCGATTCTGGTTTAGCAAGTTTTTTGGTTTTTGATTTATTATCCTGAGATTGTTGCTTAACATTAGCAGGTTTAGTTTTAATTTCATCAGTTTGTTTAGTTTTAGGTTTCGATTTGTCAGATTGTTTTTTATCATTTTTGTTCGTGATAGGTTGTTTAGCATTATCAGTTTTAGTTTCTGGTTTTTTGGATTCAGTTTTGAATTCGATTTTCGTATGATTTGGAATTGGTTGTTGTGGCTGTGGTTTAGTTTTTTGAGGTGATAATTTTGCAGTAGTTGCGGTAGTATTAGTAGCAGTGGGTTTTAACGGCGGTGAGTGTGATTGGTTATTTGGTGCAGGACTATTATTAACTGATGAATCGTCATTATTGGTATCATTGTCGACATTTAATAATTGATTTTGTTTAGTTTGCTGTTTTAGTATTTCTTGTTTCTTAACTTTAGCGGCTTCTATTTGCTTAACTAATTCAAGTCTAGCTTTTTCTTCTTGTTCATTTAATTGTTTATGATGTAAATTTAATTTTTCCTGTAATTCTAATTGTTCTTTATTTTGTCTATTTAACATTTCATCATAAAATGAAGTAGTCATAGGAGAATTATTATGTTCAATTAAAAATTCTTGTATATATGTTGATATATCATATATTATACCATCTTGTTGTTTATTTATTAATTGTTCTGCTTTTTCATTAACTAATAATTGTAATTGTACAATTAATTCATCTGATAATCCCTTTATATTTTTAACTATTAATAATGGTAATTTAGAAGCTGGAGCCATTAATACATCTAAACTTATTACACAATTATTCATCGTTTCTCTATCTTCTAATGGATGAGGTAATATATTTAATTGAAAATGTAATGGTTCACTATCAGAACCAGCCTTTATTAATTTAAAGTCTGAACCATATATTGATTCTAAGGCTTCTAACTCTAATCGCTGACTTTCTTCACGTTCACGTATTGATGGGGTACGAATCGGTTTAGGACGTAAATAATCAGGTATTGGGATTGTAGGTTTATTAGCATTTGTTGCATCATTATCTTTTGTATTATTATGATCATCTGTATTTGATGCATTATTATTATTAGTGTTAGTGTTATTGTTATTGATTGGATTATCTTTATTCTTATTTTTCTTTTTTGGCATTTATGATGTGGAGTAATGAGTTGTAATTAGTTAAAATACTGTAAATAATGTAAGATGGTTTATTGCATTTCTAGTACACAAATAAAATTATAAATGAAATTGTTGGTCGTGGACTTTTTGAATTTTTCCATTTCTTTTGATTTAATTAATCAAGATTTAAATCAGCATAGATAGCATGGATTGAAGGAAGCAAAGTAAGTGAGATTGTTGACACGGCTGTTTGACCACACAAACTATTAAAAAGATAGTGTAATATATATAAAAAATATATCATTATCATCAATACTCATAGTAGAGTACGAATATATAAATTTTATTAATTAAACTTGTCTAATTATAGACTTAGCGAAAATTAGGGATTATTGAGCTCGAACGCGTGCATTTGAAGCTATAGAATGCTGCTTAAAACAATAAACTAGATGCTGTATGCGGTCTGTTATATTGCAATATT
>JAULBW010008610.1:6032-116724 GCA_032358265.1 Vaucheria bursata
TATTCTAAATGTTACCCAAAATATAATGCACAAATATTGTATTCTAAATGTTACCCAAAATATAATGCACAAATATTGTATTCTAAATGTTACCCATTATAATGCATGATCTACAAATTGCTATTTTTTAACAACATTTTGGAGATTTCTGAACTCAAAAATATTTCTCAATAGAACTCTATACATCTCTGAGGTTACCCTCATGTGGCCTGAATGAAATACTTCACAGCATATTTTGCATTCTTACTCCTCTACAATATTGTGATATGTGCAGCATGTTGGTGTATGAAGAAATATGACACGCAACAAGAAGATAGTAAATAGTGCATCAGAGAGTGGTATTCTACTTTATCTCCTAAACAAAACTCCTTACTATAAGTTACCTAACATCACTTCAATTATACTCACATCAGTATTGTGCGTAGTAATTGCAATACTACCATGCGGTTACTGTCATTCTTACAGCTGGTGCTGTTGCTGTGCTATTGTGGTTGTCAGCCCATCTTTTTTCCAGTATTATATTTATCCTTTTTTCTTCTTTGTTCTGCTCTAGTGCTACAAAAGTAACATTGCAGCACCTTTCTTTCTACACTATCTTTATCACAATAATGATAGTCAGCAACAGATTGACATTTCCATATGCAACTTTGCCATGTAGTTGCAGCATTGTCTTTCAAAATATCCATAAAATCTAACCCTTATCTTTCCCTCAAAAAATCTTCTTTATTTTATGAAAACTAAGCAAAATTTAGTACATCCTTGAAATAAAAATTATTTGTAAGTCAACTTCATTTGAAAAAATAAAATATTTTCAATTTTAAAAGTTTTTGATTTTGAGCTGGACTGTAAGTTTTATTTCAATTTTGATTTGGTTAAAAAATATTTGATTCCTTGTTAGCATTTTTTGGCAACAATGTAGATTTGAATTTAAATTAGTTTATAAAGCAGGATGCAGTAATGGCTTAATTTCAACTGCATGCTTCAAAATAAAAAAAACTGGATATGATTTGAAATCTGCACTTTTCTTGTTCACACAGCATGGCCAATTATATTAAGACCTAATAATTTTGAGCTGAACATTCTGATTGAACCTTCATTTAGATCAATAGTTGCAGTTTTTAGCAGTACTTGTTTGTATTATCTTCACAGTTTATTTTGACATTCATAATTTATTATTTGGTACATAGATATCATTTAATTTCAGTTTAATATAATCACGTTAATAAGTATATTTTCGTTGTAAACTGTTTTTCTGCTCATTGACAGAAGCACAAAACAATATACATCTATCGCTTGATTTTTGCTGTTCTCTAATTCTGTTTCTTGTTCTCGTTTCTCCTTGTTATTTCTGTTCTTTTCCACTTCTTGTTGTGTTTGCCTTATACTTGTTTGTATTATTATTTTAAGTTGATGCATGATTAAATATTGTTTACACTGAATCTGTTTCATATAATTGGCAGATTTTGTAATGGTTGAAGTTCAGGATAATTTAAAGTGATGTCAAATTTACTCATGTAAGCAACGTCTTATGCACTTCTGTTGTTCGCTCATTTCTTTTTTTTCTTGATGTCTTGACACATTTTTTCTACATTAAATTAATGAAATTTAGTTATTGTGCAGTCCCAAAAATTAGACTGATTTGCTGTACATTCGGTTATGGCTGATGACTTTTTTATCAATATTCATAGAACATGTTAGCAATTTCCCTCCACATTATACATTTTGTAGTTTCATTTTTTCTCTATAATTTGGCACTTGTTTTACTTCATTCTCAAGTAGAAAGAGTTGAGTTAAGGTAAGACACAATATGGTATAGAGTTCATTAAAAGTATGGTTTGAGAAATTCAACAATTTTAGTTGATGCAATACAATAGTAAAGTAATAACTTGTCTGCAATTAGTATATCTGCAGTTGATTGACTTTTCAAGTTATTTAATAGGATAAAAACTAGATTATTTCTTGAAATCTTATTTGCTATTATTTCAAATATCATCATTTTAAAGTAATACAAACTTATAAAATAGTGATTGTACGCGTATTATTTTGCAGCTGTGGCAGTAATACGATGCAGATAAAAACACTTACGCTTCTTCAATGTTTTCATTCAAACAACTGATTTTTACATGCAGTTTTTAAGATTTGAATATAGATGGCGAGTCATCTTAGAAAAATTTAGTGTTTCTAGGATAGTCATTATTTTAAATGGCACATCATCAATATTGATCCATTGCCAGCAAAGAATGCATTTTCTTTCTCTTCATATTGTGAACAAGTTATTTACCTAAGATGCTTACACGATATGTATTAGTCTCAGCATTGGCACTACTAGGGCATAAAAATGCATGTGATGGAAATTTGAGTAAGCTATTTCGTAGGACTCAACTCGAGTAAGTTCTTCAATCATACCGTTTTTAAGTCAGAACTTTATTAGTACCAAAAATTTATTTCACTTCAGGCCTGGAGAGACTCCAAATCCATCAATTCCTCCAGAACCAACGTTTCCGCCAACATCTGCACCTACTTTTGCACCTACTTTTGCACCTACTTTTCCACCTATAACTGCTCCAACAACTGCCCCAACAACTGCCCCAACGACTGCCCCAACGACTGCCCCAACGACTGCCCCAACTACTGCCCCAACGACTGCTCCAACAGCTGCTCCAAATACTGCTCCAAATACTGCCCCAACCATAACACCTTTTTGAGGCTTGTGCTCAAAAGAGATTTCACTGCCAAAATATATGGTAATAATGGTACATCTAGGTATTGCACATCTAGAATGACTAGATTCTACACTTGTTCATAATATAAATATTCTCAAGATCTTATTTTTATTATGGTTTTTTAAAAATATTGTATATTATATGGATTATTATTGTAAATATTTTCAACAGTTAAAATAGATTTTACATTCATTTTATGTTATATTCATAAGCTAAATTGACAATGTGTTGACATATAGTTTATGTGTTCCCCATCAAAATTGGTACTTGTTAATTTATTTTGCTGCCTTTCAGAAATCTTTGTTTTTTAAACAATCACAATAACAGCTACCTAGATTTGAAATATGAATTTTTTTATTTCTAATTCGAGTTTATAAGCTGTTGCTCATTCAAATTTAACGGACAAAAATCTTCTGCTAAACATTAGTGTACGCAATTTTTTGCTCATAGTTATAAGTACACCCCTCAGCATATTGCAATCTGTTACGCATGCCTTACGCAGCTTTGATACTTAATTTTAAACCATGAAATACATTGCTTCTTCATGGCTGGGAATTACAGCAGTCATTAAAAGTATATCTGAAAGTAGAATAATTCATAGTTATCAGCATGTATTGAAAAGTGACATGAACTCCAGACATTTTTTATGGTGCACCAATCTTGGGTTAGTACACTTTTCTAACTGAAAACTTGAAATTCTCGTCAATTATAATGAAGACAGAGCAACTACATTCTATATGACCAGTATTTTGCCACAGAATTTCGGTTACAGTTTAAAATGTGGACATGCAATCAAAGTGATATTCCCATTTGTAGTCCTTATCGATTGCATTGATCAATAAAATATTTGGCTATAAGTTAATTGCTTAAACCTTCATCATGCTCTTTATAAATACCAGCACAACGCCAATATCGTCATAGAATTGGGAAAATATTGTAAGAAATATTATTTTCATATTACTCTACACTGGTGAACTTCCAATGGCTTTACTTACAAATATACAATAAGTTAAGATATTGCAGAAGAGTATTCAGACATTTTTGTTCCGAAGAATATATGGGTTGTAATAATAAAACTAAATTGAGGTAAAATTGTTTAGCTTCAGGTGTACAATAAGTCATTGAAAAAAGCTATTATCTTATGAAACAAGTGAAGAGCTTACTCTTCGTTTATAATGAACTAGTTTTGTTTTTACAATTTGAGCCAAGAGATTTTTGAGAACGCAACAAAATAAAGTAAAAAACATAATACTCATCAATCCATTTATTCCGAAAGTACAATTCCAACACATTCGCTTATACTATACACAATTATGTATTAACATATATCCGATACGCTGCTAACTATCTAATATCTACGTAATGCTTTATTCAGAAGCATGGAATTCCACCACATGGATTAATATTATTCATTTTAGGATCGAAGTATTCATTTGTAAAAGCACCAAAGAATCAACAGCGAAAAGAACTAAAACGAAGGAACATCATTATCAACAGCTAGCATTGCATTTATTTTTTTCTTTGTCAAGTTATCAATCCAGCTTGAGGCTGCAACATCTGCTGGAGTTTGGCTTCTTGCATTACAATGACGAGGATTCGCCCCAAAGTTTAGGAGAATTTGAATGGTAGATAAATGTCCCTCTATCAATAAAAAACAAATATAATTAGGTATGTATTATGATCGATGCATAGCATAGGAAACAAGACTCTAATATGTATGGTCAGTCACAAAAAACACCGGAAGGTTGATAATTCTAGAGCAATTAAGTTTCAGTCACCAACCAATTTATTTACTTTCTGTAAGTTACATAAAATTTTTGAATATAGATCATTTAAAGTATGAAATACCTGCAGCAGCGAGATGTAAAGCCGTATTGCCGAATGCATCCACCATATTGACACAAGCGCCAGCCTCTAGTAGCAATTTGACGGCATCTGTACGACTACGGCGTGCCGCAGCCATAAGAGGAGTCCCAGGCACATCATCAATTGCATCAATGTCGGAACCGACGCTGATTAGGTACTTGATCGCTTCAAGCTGTCCTTCAACAACAGCTTTGCCAAGAGGAGTGACTTTTAAGTCATTCTTAGCATTAACATCTGCCCCGTGAGCAACAAGACATTTTAAACCTTCGACATTGCCAGAATGGGCAGCAAAATGAAGAGCAGTGTTTCCAAAAACACCGCGGGAATTAACGTTCACAATTCCTCTTTTCATAGCATCGATAGCACATTCCTCATGTCCTCGTTGAGAACAAGCCTCGAAGAAACGTTCAAGATGGGCGTCTTCACCATGAAATTCATCAGAAAATCTTCTCTCGAGTACGGATGCCATTTTAATATTATCTAGCACAGAAATCAAGAAATAAGAGTTACTGTGACCAAGAGCTGGAAGACAAGCAGACAGCCAAAAATAACCCGCGAGACAGTATAGTTACTTGACCAATCATGAATTTATGCAAGGAATAGTAGCAATACAATAAATGGAACGTCACCGAAACAGCTTAAAATGCACACACAGTGTGGTTTACCTGAGAAAGTAACAAGTGCTAAAAAATACTTAAGAAATCACGAATTATATTTAAATCGAAGTTAGTGAATGTGAACTCGATGATTACGCTCTCTTATCAACATTGAAGGATTGCATATATTCTCCTTTCGGATTGTTGAACAAGGCTTCAATTTGAACAATATTTGCGGTCGAAAAGTCAAAAATTATTTGTTTACTGAATTCAAATAAATAACATTTCCGTTTCGAATAATTAATCCTTCCGGTCGGATTAAGAGAAAATAATAACCAATTAAAATTCGTTATGCAAAAATAGGGAAATTTCAAAATAAATTTTTAGAACGCTTCGCTATAATTGTATTTCTTCAGAACACAATAGAGACGATTGATATCGAGCTAGCTTTTTAATGACATCATGTTTTAAGTTGAAAAGAACAAATTTTGAATTTGAATAAATATTCTATTTGACAAGGAATAAATTTTGTAACGTTTCCATCTACCCCAGAATTCTGTCCAGATCAAAAGGTCACATTAAATTTTGAGCCCGGGTTAGATGAGAATAGTTTTTTCATGCGTTAAAGTGACTGTGACTTTCGTTTGAGATGTAACTTCATGGGGACAAATATCTGCAATTTTGACTAGTTGTACATGCAATTTTGATTATTATTATTAGGTGCATTGCACATGTTATGTTTGTAATGCTGAAAGAATGCATATATGCAATTTAAGGTTACTAGAATTGATAAGTATAAACTTCAACTCTTAATGAATGAAATAATATGGAATTGAAGAGATTTCACGCATTCTAGGAACTTCTGTTCAAGTGATGCTACTATATTGATTCATTGTGAAAATGATATCCTAGAAATTGGCAAGTAAATTTAAAAAATTGGAGTATGATAAATACTCAAATTATACAAGCAAAGAGAAATTTGACCAGTATATTTATTTATGAGACACAAATTTTTATTTATTTTTAATTCTAAACACCAAGAGTGCAGCAGCACACTCTCCAAAGGAGTTTACCAATGTATTAATTCAAATTCAGTATTTTTCAATTTCAATGAACTTAAATAATAGAGGCATGTGTGAATTGAAATAAAGGAATCTGCCATTTACAAATGAAGGAACTACTGACTACCTTATTGCCAGATTTCTTAAATTTTTTGTATTAAAGTATACCTTTTGACTTTTAAAGGATATCATATAATGTTAAAATTTAATTAAAAATTCGTATAAGCAAATAAAAACTAGCAAAATATAAGAGTTTGGATAGTACATGTAGAAAGATAGAGAGCGTACTTGAGACCACAAGCCAGAAAGCAGACCGTTTACCTAGAAGTAGTGGCCAAAAGCGTAAAATGAGCAAACGCTGAAAACACTACGAGGAAATTCAAAGTTTATTTGAATATTGTCCAACATCGTATTAATTCTGTTCGAACACTTGTAAAAATCCTATTAACCTTTCATGCCACAAGCACACATGCATAAAAACTCATTGTCCTACCTCGTATGTATTGCTTTGCACGATTCTATTTTTAAACTCACCAGATCATGCGACTATTAGCAATATGAATGAAATTCATATGATACAGGTAAAGTTGTATAAAAATTTTCCATTATGTTTCTGAAAAATGCATACTGAATTCAGACTTTAAAGGAATAAGGTAAAAACTGAGCAAGCAATCAAATATAAAGTTCAAGCATTCTTTCAGAGGGCAGCTGCTATTTCATGTAATTCGAAGAACATCATATTCATAAATACCATTCATCGTAAGTTAAGTAAAGGCCTATTTATTCTTTGATGCAATTCCAAGTACCATAATTTTGCTACCAATAGTTACACCAGCATCAGCTAAGGTCTTTCCATCATTGAGAACTGAGCCTTTTAGAAGTAGCTTTTGCCGATTCCACGGAACAGAAGTCAACTCTTGAATCGAACGTTTCAGTTCTACAACTGTGCTTGGTAAATTACATTCCTCATTTAACGTAGCAGTAAATAGAATAACAGGTACATCAAAACTTTTTTTGCCATGAACAACTTTTATACAACCATCTGACATGTCAACAAATCTTTCGGAAGTCGAAGATTCAATCAAAATTTCTTCAGAGTTGGTAGGCATTTTACCATATTTATCAGGTGATATTTCACTTGTTATCATAGCTACACTCTTTGGTTCTGTTTCGATATTTTGGATACTAGATGAAGAATCGACATCGCATGCAGAATTTTCAAAGAATTTTCTGGGAATAAGAGTGACAGTGTCAAATATCTCTAGATTTGGCGACAACTCAAAAAGGTTAGCATTTAGAGATTCAAGCATTTTACCTGTGCGTTCCACAATTAGAATCAAATTCGATTTGTCGTTATAACATGGACAGTTTTGATGAGCTAATGCTGATTGTATGGCATCCAAAGTTCTACCAACGCTCCAATATCGAGAAAAATATAAATACTGTGAGTTGCACGTGAATGAATTTATGTTGCACGGATCGCTTGGTTCAGAGAAAGTTGATCGGTTCTGCAGTTCAGAATCTGTGTTTCCATTTAGGCTATTTTGGTTTCTTGATTCTAAAGATGTACAGCAACATTGAACTTCAAGGAAGAATCGATCTTCCATACGAAGTTTAGGATCGCCTCGCGAACGAGATTTGCACAACATGTGGGACACACGAGTCCCAATTCGCTTACTCTATAATATTGGCAAGAAAAAAACGTTATAAACAACCAAAGAAAAGCAGTGATTTGTTATCTGAACCGATCACTATAATTTCGCATTCTGATATGATATACAGATAGAATTGCTATCATCTGTTTACAGGTTAATACACAGTTCAGCTTTAATGAATCAGTATTCATGATTTATATGCATGTAGTAATCACTCGATTAGAGCGCTTTTGATTAATTCGTTTCTTTAATTAATGGTGGTTTTTAATTGATATTAAATTTTTGATAATGCTAGTAAAAAGTCCATTAAATCGTTTTTTTGCTGAGAGTCAGCTGTGATATTCAAGAAAAACGTTTGCAAAATCAGTAAGCAAATTAATTTGCGCAGTCTCAAGCACTGCTGTGGTTTAACAAACTGAACTAGCAGATTTAATAGATAGATTATTGTAAATGAAAAATTGTATAGATGCAACAGTTTGTTATAAAACAAAAAATTAAACTAATAATTGCATTCCAAAGATGCATATTACGTATATATTTGCTTACTTTTAATGAAGTTATGTTCTGCACCAAACTTTTCGCTTCTCGAATATTTTCATCAGACTTCATGGCTTTAATCTTTTTCTCTTGAAGTGTGGCAGACGATCTAATTTGTCTAGAAAAATGGTCTTTCCCTGAAGTACTTAAATTTTCACTTGATTCTGAAAGAGCGGATTGATGCAATATTTTAGCTGACGTTTTGTAGCTAATTTCGGATCTAAGTGAGGGGGCTGACTCACGAATTAAATCAAAATTTCCAGCATGCTAAAATGAAAAATCATACGGCTTTCAATAATAAATGAGGTGACAGTGCAAAATGGCCACTAAATTTAATTTTAGCTTGTTTAAATCTTCGAAAATTATTTTGAAATTTGGCGTTTCGAACAAACTTATGAACTGAACACAAAATTATAAAATTACTTTAGTGTAAAGCAAAATAAAAAAGATTTTAGTTCAACGAATTTGGCCACATTTATATAGAATTCATGCTAGTACATAGATATCATGATACTGTATTATACGATGTAAAAATATATTAACTTCGCTTGCATGTATTTGCAAATCATCGCATGCTACTGATGATAATTTGAAATTAAAAAGAGTAAAAAATGCTCATTTATTTGGAACCTAAATCCATGGAAATAGTGCTGAATTAAAGGGAATAATATCGAAAACATGCATCACAAGTGAAATCCGAATTGTTTCGCATTGATTAAGTAAAATAAATATCCCTCCTTTACTGAGAAAACGATAGAATAAGCCACTTAACCTTGATGTATAGAAGGATGTTGGTGGTACCTTAGCCAAGTATTCGGAGCCTTCTGTACAATTATGTTGTTCAAACGCGAAATGGGTGTGGCAAAATATCAGATCACATGCTACACAACGATATGGGAGGAAATCGCAGGAATAGCATCCATTGAATCCGCATCGTACAGCACCTACCTCAGACATTCTATATCGTTGTTTCACGTGCTTTTTATTCCAGATTTTTTGTAATCGTCGTTTTTTGCTTTGCGGTTAATACCTTTTTACTATGTCTTGGTTTGTTGATTAGTTCCACTTTGACATGAACCGGTTTTACATTGATCTCTAAATTAATTATCTTTGACTTGCATGCTATGAAGTAGGCCAATAGATTCTTTTCCATTAAACTATATTTGCAACCGCCGACATTGCTTTCCAGTAAAAGAACATCATTAAACTCAAGACCTTTTGCACAGAAGTTTGCCCAATCATATTCAGATTTAAGAAAATAATAATGCCACAATGTGAACTGGATACGACCAGGTTCCGACCCGGTCCGACTCAGGCAATAAAAAAATTTCAATGCCTATGTAAAACTGCCTATCGTCTTCTCCCGAACATAATATCTGGAGGGTCATGAACCAATAATACTCTTCGGGGAAAGGTTACAATCGATTTGTACTCCCTAAGTTTGCAGGCTTTCAAAAAGTAGGACTGCTTAATTACACCCCCTAGGAATTACATTAGGAGAAGAGGGCATGTAGACATTTGTACTCAATTTATGGGGTACATTGTCTGCATTCTCATCTAAATGTTTTCATTAAATGCAATTGAGCATCATATGATAATCAAAATAGATCAGCTGCAGCACATTCTCTGATTACCATTTTTGTGGGTTTTAGTACATCAAGGATTCCCGAATCTGTTTTGATTACTCAAACCATATGACGGATTTGATCATATATTGTATTTGTGCTACCAAAATAAGTAAATTGCTGCAAAAAATTCAAGAGAAATATTAGAAAGACATGTGTATCAACGTACTCTCCTTTCTGAGTATGTACCCTGTTACTACAGTGGTAAGTTAAATGAAAGTTGGTTTGTATTATGTTGCAAAACTGAACATGCATGCTTTTGCATTATTCTGCCAAAATCAACAATATTAAATGTCTAAGTTACTACTATGCTATATAACTTAATCACTTGTATCAATCCTGTATACCTGCAAAACAACATTTACGGTAATTGTCAAATTAATGCTCAAGTGACAATATTTTAACAATTTTAAGCAGATTCTATGGAATTGAACATGTTCAAGCCCATCTTGATTGCAGTGCTCTTGGAAGAAGTTTTTTTAACCAATGAAAACATTATAATATATGTTTCATTGGACCCCATATGGCAGCCGTTGCTAGCATATAACTAGAGAACAAGTACAATCGTCACCAGAAAACGAGCCCCTGTCAGCCAGTTCATAAAATTCTTGGTCTAAACTAGTCAAGCAAATAATCATTTGAGCTAACATTGCCTGACGTAGGATTACTTTATTGCATTGCAAAAAATTTAAAAGTGGCCAAGAGAATAGAGGAAAAAATAAAGTAATATTGCAAATTAATCCACACAACTAAATTTTAATATAGAACTATTCTACTAGCTATTTTGCATATCTATTGGTCACTATTCTGAATTTTATACTATACTAATCTAGTCTGCATCATACAAGAAAATAGAACTAGGTATGACTACTGATATTCTCACAGCAAATAACTTCAAGGCCAAATTTGTCATCTAAGAGGGAAATCCTACAAACTGCAGCCTAATTGATACACCTCTAGTTAATTGCATTTGATAAAATTTAATTTAAAAAAGTTTTCTAGGATAAATAGCATTTTTTACAAGTTAATTGAGCATCAATGGCATAATTTTTTGTTACACAAAAACAATTGTTTGCTCAAAAACTAAAAAAAATGTAAAAAGAACATTAAAAGCAGATTTTGCATTTTAAGTATGAACTATCAAAGCTATATATTTCTACTAAAATTGTTGCATTGCTTCTTATTTATACTTTTGACTTTGCGTTAAGTCCTGGGTATCTTTTTACTGTCTTTATTTGTTCAATAGGTTACGGACAGCACTTACCAAAAATTTCCAATTTTTCTGGGGAAGTTATATCCTTGGTTAATATTTTTGAATGTCATTTATAGCGCAATATTTACAGCTATATAGAGAACTGCTTTGAAATAAGAATAAGATATAAAATATTATAGCTGCAATATATATATATATATATATATATACATGAAGGTTGGGATTTTATGTAAATTGAAGTTCCTATTGGATTTGTTCCAGGATTTAATTTATCTAAACAATTCAATAGCCAAAACAATTCACATAAAAAATATAATTAAAATATAATTTAACAGATATTTTTCAAGGATTGTTTACTATTAGTTGCAATAAAGTTGTTGCTGGAATCTCTTCCTGCTATACTTCCTCTAGATTTACGTGCAAAAGTGCATACACTTTTAATAACGTTCGATGAAACAAATTTAAAAGCTCACTCGAAGTGTCATTACTGCCTCCAGAGCTCTCTTCAAGCTGCAAATATGCATTCAACAATTTTTTATCAATTCCAATACAAGGCTGAAAAAAAGAACTATTCTTTGAAGGATTTTTAATTGACGGGTCAAAATAAAACTAAATATATTTTTGTAATTTCATTTAAAAAGATCTCTTTAGTGGAATATGTCAGTTTTTACTATCAAGTAAACAGTAAAAAACCGAAAAACTGATTGTCTATATATATATATATTCAGCAATGAAAAGTATTTGTACAATCAATAATGTTGGCAGTATAAATATGTCATTAATGAATAAAATATTTTATAAAACTTAGAAAAATAAAATATCAACTTCTCACTGAAAATGACCCGATACATCTAAAATTTATTATTTAAAAGCCAAATATAATTGAAAATTTAAATCTCTATTTTCCTTAACAATTTTAATAATAAAGTATTCTATAGTAATCTATATAAAAAATAAGAAAATGATTTAAACTTCAAATTATTTTGGCCAAAATTGATTTTGGTTTCAATTCAAGTTCAATCTGGATTCTAAGGAATCAGTATTGCAGTTGAATTGCTTATTGATTCATAATTTTAATGTAGCAGGCTTCTGATATAGCCAATCTGCCTGAACCTCAAAGCAAATTTACTGTATTCAAAAATCTGAAGTTGAACTTGGTGCAGTATGATTTTTCGTTTATTCGTTATATGTGAATGTTTGTTGAAAGCTAATTTGTTATATCCGAAGTAGGAATATCTTTAATATAACTAGTTTTACCTCATTTAGCATAGCTGCAATTATCATAGCTTTATCTTCAAAACTTTTAATTGAATTTAAGTATTCTTCTGTGTCCCTTGGAAGAATTTTGCATGCTTCCTGTGATACATGAAAAACGAATAGAAAAAATTGACGCAACCAAGAGTGCTGATTGACTCAACTAAATTTTAAGAATTACTTTTCCAGAGAGGAATTATTCTTTTTACCAATGTTCAGGCAATATTATTGGTTAGAATTGTGGCATTCATGACCACAAATATATGCATATGCATATGAATATATAACTTGGAGATATTTCTTATGAAAAGTACTTATATCCATGTAAATGTGCACATCTTTGGAAAATGTATTTCAGGTTGGTGACATCAACATACGAAGGAGAGAAAAGCATGACTCACTTGCTTTTTAGGTATGATTTTTAGAATGAATGATATTCGTTAAACACTTTGATTTGCTTAACTTTATATTAAAATAGGCATAAAAAATCGTATAAATTTGATACTTAAATTATTGATCAGATATAGAAATATATGTGCATATTTCAAAAGTAGAATATTACCTTAGGCAAGTTTTGGTGAGATGGACAAATAGAATTTGTCTTGGAACAGTTATTGACCAATAAGAGGGCAGAACTTGCGGGTATATCTGAGTTGAGATGTACGCCCATTTCTTCAAGACGATTGCGCATCTTTTCAACGGCATTCTGCGCATAGTACAAAGAATACAGGTACGTTAATCATACATCTATAAATATATATATATATATCTTATCTTGACAACTAATAACCAAGAAAATCAATCAAGAAACTGAAAGAATAGCAACGAGTCACTAAAGTCAAGTTTCAGACAGATTCTTTCTTATCACCACAGTTACACATTCTACTCTGATTGAACAAAATAAATATTTAATATTTATTCATGATTCTTAAAAACGTTAGTGCACAAATTTGCAACAATTTGAGTAACATAGGCATGAATATATCATTTGATGCATGCAGAACATATATTTATATATGCTTCAAGAATATGCATTTTTGATGATTTGTTTCAGAAAAACCTAATTCAATTTATACTGTTATATGGCAACAAATAGAAATAACACTGCCACAGCTCCTCTTTTATAATTTTTCTTTTTAAAATATCCCTATAAAGTATAAAAGCACGAAAGATCTATGAAGTTTCTATGCATATATGCATCTACAACTATTTCAATGATATTAAAAAATAACTTTTCATATTACACTTTCATCAAAACCAAACAGACAAAGTATTCTGTATAAAAAGACAATTACTTACAGCTGTGTCCATTCGGCGCTTTCTGCGCGTTAAAGCATCAGCTCTCTTTTCAGCCAATGATTGAGTGCTGGCACCAAACTCTGAACTATTATTGGCTGAATTGGAATGAAGATCTGATGACATGTAAAAGCTAGGAAAATAAATCAATATGCAATAACAAGAAGGTAATTTAAATGGAAAGGTATTACATATATGTATATGTAAAAGTACATAAAAGTATGCATTTGCATCTAAAACCGACACAAATAAATTACATACGTATCAAATATAATTTTATTTTTCCTCACACTAATATACATATATATATTGAAAGAGAAAGAGCAAGTGCGCAAGTTTATGCACTGATATTAACATAGGCATTAATTTATATGTACAATTTTGGAAGTACCTATAATTTCATTAGACTCCTCAAATTCTGGCATTCCAGTCCACACATTTTTAACTGAAATACTGGTTTCTGCCCCATTTTCACCAATTACCATTTTCATTGCAACATTATTGGTTGGTAAAATAACTTCAGCCATATTTCCACCAATGAGCATTTCAGCTCCAACATTATTGGCAAGCAAAACGACTTCTGTCTCGTTTTCATCAATCAGAATTTCTGGTTTCTTTTCGAAATTTCTTAATACCATCACATTCTTTTCAGTTGACGTTTCAAACTTATATTGAGAAGATTGAAGATTTCCAATCTCTGCCCTATTATTAATTTCTGTAATACAATTATTCTCGAAAAAAATTTCTTGTGGCAAATTTTGTAAATTTTTTAATGTCATCCTAGCATTTTCAGCTAACTTTATTGCTTCCAACTTTTGTTGCATATTTACTTGGTTGTCTGTAGCATTTTCCACTACCATTTCATTATTTTCCACTAATACATCTATAGGAAAATTGTGGTGTAATGCATTTTGTGCATGTTTCAATGTAGCCCCATCTTTTTCAGCTGATGCACTTCTTTCAACTTCAGCAGTAAGAAGGTTATTGCTTTCAAGTCTTTTCTCACCATTGAATTCTGCATCATTATTTTCATTTTTAAGCATACCCTCCAAATTTTCAGCTGACTCAGTTATTGCAGTTTCTACAAATTCACTGCCCGTCAATTGGGTATCAATATTGGAATTTGACCTCGACAGTTCTCGATTTCTTCGATGTGACCATTTTGAATTGCTGGAAGTAACTACGGTAAGAAACAAATGAAATAATTAATCAATTGTAACCCTTGAACTGTTCATGAACCTTATTTTCAAATCTATCACTACTTGTAACCTTTGACTGCTTATCAACCATATTTTCACAAATCCCAGATTTGTCAACAATGTTGCAAAAACCACCAATAAAATTGAATAAATGCTGAGAGAACTATTCTACCACAAAAGAATAATTAATTATAGGCTATCAAATTGTGCAAATAGAATGCTACTGAAAGCAAAATACATGTTCATTTTAAAGTTCAACTTGATACATTGCTTTAGAAGATTTCACTGATAACATTGATTAAAGCAGTCAAAACTATAATATGCATATCAGGTATAACAAATGTGTCAGGACTACCAAATAAATTCATTATATTCGAAAATCCATATATTAAAAGATCTGGAACTGAAATTGTCAGAAAATATTCCATTCTGTTGATTTGCTATTATTTAAAATTTGCTAAAATTAAAATTCACTAAAATTATATCTATTAAATATAAATTTGATTATACTGTCATACTCATTTGACAATTCAACATTGCTAAAGTTTATTGTAAATCCCATAAAAAATATCCATGCTTTTTTTAATGATTAGAATATATGAAGCATTGAACCTGGTCCTGGCTAGCACACTAGCTAGCAAAATCACTATTTCTTTTGTTTTCAATGCAGTTGCCAGCAGAACTTTCACAATTAAAATTTGTAGCTAACTACAGCTAGTCATAAACATGTCTTAAGAAATCTGAATTTTAAAATAGTTAAGGTAGCACTGCCATATCTAATAATGTTACTTTTATTAAATGTTATATTTACATATACTAGTAAAGTACATAATTCAGTAATCTAGTGATAATTTAAAAATGCAGTTTCAGAAGTTCTCAAACAATTGTTGGATAAAGACTAATCTTATACTTCAATCTTATCTAACATTTTTCTTATTTTCTCTCCTTACTGTCTCTGGATCTCTGTCCTATACAATCAGTTAATTGAAACGAAGCAGTTCTTATATATCAGATCAATGTACGCTAACTTAGCACTTTTGTAAAGGATTTTTAGTGAAATGCACTAAATTATATACCTGTATCAGGGTTGCTGGGAGGAGGTGCCGGAGGAAAAATATTTGAACTTTCAACATTCGATTCGTTTTTTTCCAGTGAATTTCCACTAAAATTTATATCTTCTGCTTGGTTAAGATATTTTGTTTGAGCCCAAATCGGGACTTTGGATTTTTGAAGCTTTAAGTAAGTCCCTAATGCCTGCTCATTTTTACAATTTTCTTCAAATATAGTACCCTATGAAGATTGCAAATGAATTTCGGGTAAGAGCGAAGTATCTGTATTGAATTTATGTGCAACCTAGTGACCTTTCAACAAAAATACTTTATTTTAAGCTGAAAAGTCATCAAAACACGCATTTAAGCTTTCTTTTAACCTCAATACTTGTAAAATCCTACTAGAATTTGGACATTTTCATCAAAAATTATCTCTCTTACACCGAATGCTCACCTCAAATGTTAAATCAGCCATTAGCTGTTATTCAATTTCTAATTTTGAAATTGTTCTTTTTATTCAACCAATAATATCATGGCATTGCAATGCAATTATGATATGCTACACAAAATGTTATAAAGTAGCAATTCGATAAAAAATGAAAAAAATGATAGTATTTATAAAAGTCTGTCTGTATACAGATGCCACCAATGATAACATTCTAAAACAATGTATATGAAGCTATTGCTTACAATGTCTAGTTATATTTGTTTACCTTGACGCAGAGTCTTAGTATAGTACAAAATCTAGAATACTGCCAATATATGTATGAAGTTCCAGAACAATTTAAAATAATGATGCTTAAGTATAATTGCATACTTAAAGATGCTAAAAATTAACATTGTCCTTTCCTATCTTTTTCTGTTTTCTCTGTATCTCTGGGCTAAATATTTTCAAATAATTACAACAATTTACATATGCATATATAAATTAAATGATAAAAAGTTTTACTTCAAGGTAGTGTTCTAGAACAATATCAAAGAATGATTATTTGGTTATTAAAAATCCTTCTCACTCAATAATTATTCTATTATACCTCAATGTTAGCAGACACAGATGAAATAGATGTCAAAGTAGAGCTAATTTCTTCTAATCGGTCCCTAATTGCCATATGTATGTTCGAATTCAACCGCCATACAATTATGCTACAAAAATGTGTCGTAAAAAATAAAAAAAAGATTATGAAAAAAGAAAAATTATTACTCCAAAGTTTATTTAACATTCTACATCCAAGCTATAGAACAGACTTTGGAAATAATGAAACTGCCAGGACCACCAAGTTATTCTATCTTACTTTGCTATAATATAAAATCTAAGGTTGAAATAGGACATAACATTGCTTTTTACTTGTTCTCTATATATGAAAACTTCCTAGGAGAAAATTAACTAAATTTGAAGTTTACTGTAGTTAACTTAACTTTTATTGCACATATAATATCTTGCATGCATTAATCCCAAAAATCTATCCTGAGTAAAAAAATTTTATGAAAATTCTGCACTATTAAATAATGATCAGTTTGCAGGCTAGTTTTGAATTTTAAAAATCAAATTCAGAAGTAAGACTTAAAATGTTAACATAATTTAAATGAAATTGGGTTTTAATTAGGAACCACTTTATTTGATTAATACGATTATGTAAAAATGATAATAAGAACATTTTTATAATAATTCTTTTGGCTCCCAAAATACGGCATTCAAGTACTGAATTTTCTACTGCAAAAGTATTTACAAAAAAATACTATTAATAATATTTTTCATGTTAACTATGAAAGACAATGATTCAGCATAATAAAACTGGAAATAATAAGATTCATTTATAAATTTCTAAAAGCTAAAAAGCCAATTATATTTTGTGTACTTCAATGTTAATACATTTCTGACTAGTTTAGTAGATTGCAAACGTATGACATCACTTTGAACTATACAAATTTAACTTTAACCAAAGTGAGAGGATATGCAGTTCAACTTCTAAAAGTTCAGTTCAACTTCTGAAAGATCAGTTCAACTGCTACAGGTTGCCATACAATCCAATAAGTAGTCTAACTTTTACAGATTACTATACAGTTCAAAATGTAGTTCAACTTCTACAGGCTTCTATATAGTTCAATGTAAAATTCAACTTCTAAGGGTTAATTTTTATACCAATCAAATCCTACAGGTTGATATACAACTTAATATGAAGCTGAGGTTTTCCAAGGAACAACTCAAAATGCAGTTCAACTTCTACAGGTAACATTTCAAAGTACAGTTTAATATCCATGTCCTCATAATAAATATAGATATTAAAATTATCAAATATACAATATCCCTTCCATTAATAAAATTTCACCAATGCATATACTTGATTCAAAGAGTACTATAAACGAGAAAGTTAAATCTCACTTCCAAATCACTAAGATTTGGTATGCTTGGGACTGTATAGCTAAGCACAAAATAAATCAGACAAAACGATAGAATTGAAAGAGAAAAGAAAGATAGAGTTTCATTAAAGTGCGATATGAAAATATAGAATCTATAAAGGCAAGTCATCATGTTAGGTGAGTGATAAGTGTACGGCAAATTATTGTTTCACTAGAATATGGTACATATCAAGCCATGTAGCCATTATACAGTTCATAAGTTGAAGAAAATGAATTTTATAATAAATGTTATCAAAATATATATGTATACATAAATATACATAAAACTTACCAGCCATCATTATTAGTCGAAATTAGCTGACTTCCATCACCAGAGAAACTTATGGACGTGATACTGTGTTCATTCACGTGCTGCTTAGTTAAGCACGTTCCACTAAAAAAGTCATATAAAGTTAAGAAATTTCGAAAAGACACTGCCGCGTAAATTCCAGATGGATCTACTTCAACCTACAATAAATAAGTTGATCATTGCTAATCAAAGATATAATGATAATTGGCATAATTTTGGTCAGAACATTATATTTACACCAATAAAAAAGCTTTACCAAATTTTTGCCAGCATATACACAAAAAGAATCATTTTTAAAAGAAATACAATTCATTTCTTTTGAATGAAAATGACAAGCAATTGCAAAGATTCTTCACTTCAAGTCAAAAATATCAGGGACATTTCAAAAATGAGTAGTTTCCTCGTAATACCACCATTTTTTTCAGATACCTCATCACTTTTTTCTGTGACTGTTCATCATCTTTCAGTCAAAATTATATTTTGATAAAATTCGAAAGTACACAATTTTAAATATAAATTATATATGAAACACAAAATTTACTCAAAAATCCCTCAAAGTACTAAAAAAACTATTTTTTTTCATTTTTCAAACTGATTTTTACCAAAATCTGTAGTGGAATTTCATTTCACAACAAAGCTCAAAATGACAATTTTTTCTTTTTTTCCAATTGATTATACCTTGTAAAGAAAAATTTCATTATTTTGGCTAAAATTTTCTTGCATACAGTCTTCCAGCTTGTAAGCTCTGATATGTTTTCCGTTTAATAATGACCAAATATGCATAAACGAGTCTTTTCCCACAGTTACAATGTACCGATTTGTAGGCTCAACGCAAAATTCAAATTGGACCAGACGTAATGTATGGTGGATTGTTTTGAAGTGCGACACGTGGCGGCCTCTGACCATGTACAAAATTAAATATGAATTTGTAGTAGACACTATAAGCATGCACCCATCCTGAAAATACATAGAAAATAGCCATATTAATTAATACTTGCATGCATACCTATAAAGTATTGATAAATATAGGTAGATAAAAGTATAATCCAATATAACAAATTTTCTTAAAGTATTTGCTTGAGAAGAGATAAGCTATATAATTAAATAAATTGTTGGATGAATTATAGTGTGATATATTATCCAAGTAAATTTGAACAGAATAATGATGATTTACAATGATATATATAAATATATAATGATATAGTGAGCTATTTATCATGTAGTCATACAGAAAATATGCTTAAAACAAATTGAAAAGTACCCTATAATAATTACTCCACTCTTCAATCTAAATATATAAAAAATTCATAAATATAGATTTTTATACTTTGAAACTGTAGAAATCACTGAAACTAAATGTTTTTGCACATTACTTCATTCGAAGAATAAAGTAAAATTTTTTTGTAAACAAGTCGTATTAGCAGATTTTAATTACCTTTGAAAACTTCAAAGCTACCACACTCCCCAGAGAACAAATATCAAAACTTTGAAGTAAATCTATCTTGTCCCTAGATTCAAATATCTTCAAAATAGAATTGCTTCCAGCACTGGCCAAAAGCACAAAAGATTCATCTTTAACAAGCGCTCTACAAGCTGAAGTCTGATTTAAATATGGTGGATCTGGAATTGATTCTTCTTTTTTCAAATTCGAATTTTTGGCCAAACATGATTGGGTAATCACTGGACTGTAGCATAAGTCGATAATTTTACCATCAAACGCCGTCTGCCGAATATAAATATGCACATGTACAGTAAGCTTTGCATGTTAGGAATTCACTTTTAATGAATGATTGTTTATAGTAAATAAACAGAAAAGTCATATTGTGGCAAGTTTAGCTTCAGATTTCTGGATAAGATAATCAATTCGGTTCCTATAGACTCCTTATTTCTTACGGTTACGGATATATATATATATATATATATATGTATTTCATAATGTTGAATTGTAAAATTCACTTTTATTTACCTATGAACTGTTCAATTATTTATATATGTGAGATCTGTATCAAAGAACTGTATGACTTGATTTGCACTTTATTCTAATAAAGCAATGACTTGCCATACACTTATGACTTGCCATATGCTTATGACTTACTTCTATAGATTCTATATTTTGTATCACACTTTAATAGAACTCTCTCTTTTTCTCGTTCAATTATATCGTTTTGTCTTGTTTCATTTGTGCTCAGCTATACAGTCCTGAGCATACCACATCTCAGTAGCTTGAAAGTGAAATTTAACTTCCTAGTTTGTAGTATACTTTGAATAAAATGCTAGCAGATAATATGTACATTACAGAACAGAGTTGGGAGGGGGGGGGAGCAAACTAAAATAAAGTGGCTAAGATCAATTAAAGAAGTGAAGCCTCAAGTTAGGGGGTACCAATGCTGCGGCAACCTAAAATTGCTCTATTCTAACAGTTTCAACATAAGATGTTTCAAACACTTTTGACCACTGTACAACATTCAAATAACAGCAAAGTCAGAGAAAAGTTGCAATGAAGCTGAACAGAGTGAAGGCTGGCTTAAGAAACTTTATAATAAGTTAAATTTCTTTAAAAAATGCTAAGTGGAATGTATTGGACTATAAAATTCATTGAAACTCTTTCACAAATTTTACTCATCCATCTGACAGAAGTTACTTATTGTTTTGCTACTTCATGTACAGTTGAATTCATAATGGTTATAAAAGTATATAATATTGGAGAATCGACCATAACAAAATATGTATGACTCTGTTCGTTTATAGGCGGCTGTTCAAAACATACATACCTCGAGTTGTATCGAAGTCATTGTTTCCATATTGTAAATTCGAATAATGCCATTGTCATCACCGTATGCAACCTAAATATACAAATGCAGCAAATATAAACATGCATAGAATGTACAATAGAATGCATGCATGTATATAAAAGTACGTACAAACCAAGAAGTTGTAACATGTAAACTAATATATATATATTGTATGGTAGTATACATATATACTTAAAAGTGAACAAAAATTTAACTGTATGTAATTCATTTTGCTAGAGCAAATGACCGGAAAAAAGAAATACAGATATACTTAGAAAGGAATTGTATGCTGAAAAGAGAAAATTTTTGAAAAGATGATGCCAGTACAATTCGACAAATAAACTTACTGGAAAAACTATAATCTCATAGTGTTACATTCGAATACATTATAAAGAAACACTTCATTTCGGTAAAGCATATGGTGCTATCTTAAAAAAATGATTTTACTTCATTTGTCTCCGTGGTACTACATTAAGATAGAGCGCCATACGCTAATACTTCAGTGGTATAATTCCTACTAAACTTGATTATAGGGGTTATATTTTTGGATACATATGCATGCTGCATGGATACGCCTTACCTTGCTACCGGAGGGGTGAATTGTCAGAGATTGAGATTCACGTGCAGTTCCAGATTCAGTGAAAGCATACCCCTCGGTTGAGCTATTGATTGATTCTGTACACTCACAGATGCCATCTGCTGAATTTATGTAAAGCACTCTTTCAAGCACTTTGCTGTAATGGTATATAAAATATGTATATTTCAAGTAAAGACTTTTTGCGCAACTTTTCAATAATTAACTATTAGCGCAGAGACATACATATATACATAAGTCGTGTACTTGTATATGTGCATGTACATATTGGAATTTTTGCACTATATGGGCATATTTTTTTATGTTCATGTACATGAACTTTCACATATACAGAAAAGCATACAATGCATATAAATACTTATATATGTATGTACGTGCATGAGAGAGTGAGTAAACGTATATGAGTGGATTTTATAGTAACTGCAAGTAGGCGTTCTTCACAAAAGAATTTCAAAAAAGCATAAAGACGAATAATCTGGAACAAGTCAAAGATGGCATGTTTCATACAAACTAAAGGTCAAATTCTTACCTGTATATATTAGTCCATTGCTTTTCTTGAGCCATTTGAAAGGTTGGATCTAGAATAGATAAATTCCACAAGCATAAAGTTTTGTCAGCACTGCTAGTTACAAGTCGTTTAATAGGAAAGTCTCCTGCCTATTTAAAAAGTACATCAAGGACATTTTCCTTCATAAACGATAAATCCAACTTGAGCTACCAGTAGTAGGATACAATTCATCATAACTTTATAAGGGGAATAAATATTTAGCATAATTTTTAGATAGAAATCAGTAATTATAGTGTAAGTTTATCAATATTAAATTACAAGTAAACTCATAGCCATCAGTTTACAGTTCCATATACAGTTCAACTTCTGATGTTCCATTGCCTAATATAAAGTGCCTATATGAAATCTAATGTAAAAAGTAGTTGTTTTAATATGTAGTCTACATAGCACTACCTGCTAGTAATGAATCAGTACTGTAAATAGTTTACAAAACTTTTTCAAACTTAAAAAAGAGTGAAATCACAGGAAAATTCAAGATAAAACTTATAAAAGTTAATGATATACATATATATATAAACATAATTTTACCTTATTCGAATAATTCTCATTGCTATTTCTTGGAAATAAATGCGCATCTAGAATACTGGAACTAAACAAATATTTTTTGAAAAATGATAAAAATATAAATAAAAGAAAAATTTTCAAGTATTTAAATATTTACAACCAAATTCTTTAAATTGTATACATTATTATTAAGATAGTATTAACCGTGCTTTATTTTATTACATATTTATTATTTCAATGCAGAATGGTGCAGTTTATAATCCAATATACAAACAGTTTTTTATTTCTTCTATAAAGTACTCAATTTAAAGTATACTTTAATTTTTAATATCACAGTTTCTGCTGTTTTTTGCTCTATACTGAACCATTCATAACAATAACTTTATATAAACTTGTCATTATTGATTATGCAGTTATATAAAAAGTTTATAGGACAACATTCAAGTTGAAGTATAATTATTTATATCAAGATTTAACACCACACAATCTTTATTAACATATTTTTACACTGATTATAATCCTCTAATGTCAGGAAAATATTTAGACTGTTCTATCTTTTAGCAATATGATACAGTGAAAAGCCGAAAGAAGTTTAAAACTGGATGAATGACAGAATGTATTAAATAGAGATTTGCTCCAATTAGTCAGCTATTCTTATCGATCAATGCATGGCGAGTCATCAAGCACATTCTGTCATACTGTGCATAAACCTGTAGACTGGCTTCACAGTTCATCTACAATTCGTAAGCAGGTCAAAAAAGTGTAGTTATTTAAATTCATACCTATGGTTGAGAAACGAACGATATATTCCAATTTTTTTTACATCAGATATATCCCAAACAAAAAAACTGCAGAAAAAAGAAAAAACAGCTAACTTAGTAAGGAATCATTTGTGCTTTTTGAAGCTGATAAAAAAAATCTTCATGTTAAGAACAGTAATGCCATATCTTTTAACAAAGAATGAAATATGCAGGAAGTACAGTGACATCATTTTCTTAATTAATTAAGATTGTATGATATCAAATATCTGACCAATCAAAGTGCAGCAATATCATATTTCTAGTCAATCGAAATACAGCAATATTACATATCTAGCCAATCAAAATACAATAGTATCATTTTTCAACCGATTACATTTCTTCCAGTATATGTATATTTATTATGTTTGAAGCACTCAAATACTCAAATTGAAGAGTAACTTTTTACATAATCATTCTTTTCATACAAAGAAAAACAAATGTAATATCTTTGAGAAAGTCTAATCAATAAAGATTTGGGTGCATGATTTTAGGCTGATAAAGAGGAACATTTAAATCTAGATTTATGCAAATACTTTATCCTTGTTGAAGGTTGAATATACTAATGTGCAACTTTTTAACCCATAGTAGTTTACTTTCATCAAAGGTAAAGTTCAGAAAATTTTTGGAAAGTTAAAAATCTTTCTTTTAATAAAAGAAAGATAAAACATTATTGAAGCATGAATTTGTAAAGAAACTATTCTTTTACCTTCGATTAGAGTATATTGCTATAATATATTTTGCCATGGGTGAAATTCGAACTCCTACTGTTGAGGCATGTTGATATGTTAAAATGCCCTGCCTTGCTGGGCTGTCAACTGTTTTACGTGCTTTTTCTATATCCTTTAAATAGAACAAATGTTACATGAAAATTGTTATAATAGGTTTTAAGTGAAGACAAACTACTATTAACCATAAAGTCTAAAGGAATACAATTCATAGCTGTGAACCATCAGATTTAAAATACATAAAGATTTTTTCTTACCAGTTTACAGTGTAATATATTCAAATTCATATATATATATATATATATAGCATGAATAGTAATGTTAAAAAACAAAATACAACATATGTAAAATTTGCTTTGAACACCTTAAGTTGAGTTTAATCGACAAATTTTCCACCTAAATTATAAATACATTTCAATATGAACAAGTTGAGTACTTTTTTGTGCAATTTTGGTCAACTTTGATCAATAAATTAGCAATTCAACAAAAAATTTATACATGTGATACATTGCTATAAATATGTATATATTTATTCTATTTTTTGCTGGATCGAATAAATGCAAGGCACCATTAAAATCAACTGAACTAGGTTAGTATAGGACTTAGTCCACAGTTAAAAATTGAAGCTTGATGAATAAAAATTTCTAAACTTGAGCAACGTACTTGAAAATCAATACGTATTAGACTTTTTAGTCAAATTTGTTAAATAAAGCATTGTACCAAGTAGAAAATAACTATGAAAATCAGTAACTTTAATTCTTAAAACAAATTTAAAATAAGTTTAACTTTAGAATAAATTTATGACTTAAGCCTCCTTAGAATTGCATTAGTCAAGTAAGTTTGAATGCTCACAATATAGTGCATAATAATAAGTATAATGTTTACATTAAAATATAACCTACAACTTTTTGAACAACTTAAGTCGAGGTAGTTCAATTGCTTCATACTTCGTAATAGCTATTACTTTCAAATCAGTACCTTTAAATTAACTTTTGAATCATTTTCATATTCTGAGGCCTTTTTGAGCAGCTTTTATTGAAATGAATTAAAAATAATTCTAAAATTATAATAAAAAGTCAATTGCATACTGTTAAATACCATATGTAAATAATAACCAAATTAAGTAAAAAAACGTGAAAGTTAGTCAGTTCATTACATTTAGATAATCTACAGTCACTTTCGTTCAATGTATTAAATAATAAAATTGAAATGGACTTAAAAATAAATAAGATTTATACTATTTTGTACAGGTTAGTCATGTTCATAAAAATTATCAGCTCAAGACTTCTAGATACAAGTTTATACTGTAATTATTCTACAGATTAAATTTAGAATCTAAATCCTTTTTGAGCATTTTTAGTTGAGTTAGTGCAAATAACTCACTAAAATACTGGTAACGTTTGCTTGCCCTATCGGGGGAGGCTTCGGGAGAGTAGCTATGTATTTCAAACTTTCAGTCTGAAATAATCGGATTAAGCCGTTGCTACATGCAACTGCAATTATGCCGCTGCTAACAGACAATCCGAAGGCAGATTTTGTCTCCATACATATCCACTTTTTCAGTGCCTTATCACTAAAATAAAAAAATGAGACTTGATAATGTTTTATGTTTAAAAATGGTGCAATCACATTTGATTTTTTTAACTATCATTTTTTATTATCAATCTCTAAAAATTAAAAATTAGAATAATCAGTTTTTTAAATAAATTCTCCAAAATATTTGGTTGATCAAATATTGCCATTTTCAAAATTCAAGCTATATCACAGAATTTATCAAAGTAATGATTTATTTCTGTCCGTTTCATTGCTAAAAAATACTGTATCTTATCTAAATAGTAAAAGTATCAACTCATAGATATTATATGAAAATGCCTCAAAACAAGAAAAATTGAAAACTAAGGTTTTTATTAAAATCAAGTAAATTGGTGGTTTTTTCACTAAAAGATATTTTAATTTTGCTTTTAATCATTTAAATGTTACTATACTTATCTAATATAGAATTTAGATGCCAATATATGGTAAAAAGAGAAAAATAAAAAGAATTCCAGTCTTAATGAATATAAAATTCTATTGGTCAAGACTCAATAACCGCAAAGAATGCAAGAGGTTGGACAAATTTAGGAGATAGTGTAGAATAGGCCAGTAAAAAGAATGATTTTCAAAAATAGTATATATGCACGACTAATGATAGATAAGTTAAAAGGGCAACAAAACGGCAAAAAAATGCATCGACAACTTTTCAGCTTATAACAAGTTAGTTTATTTTTTTCAAAAATCATATTCAGAATAATTTTTAAATGGTTTGGAACTGTTTAGCATCCCATTTTACACTTTTGTCATCCTTTACGCACACATATATACTTTTTTCAAACATTAAATATTTCATATTTACTCCCATTTTCTGCTTTTTGTTGGGTTGATATTATTGCTCTATACTATATTACAGAAACTATCAAAAATTGTCATATAATTTGGTGAAAAATGATGCAAAAAATGCGCAAATTTTCAAATGTTAAACTTTCATATATAATAAAAAGCACACAGAAGAATGAGAAAAGAATAGAGAATCTGGTATAAATTATGAACCGTACAACATACATTTTCAACTTTAAACTGTTCTCTAAAAATACTCTACAAACAATTTCTATGGCTGTAATTCAATAAAGCTACTGTACAATAAATGCATAGTCAACTAATCAGTATCAATATGAACAAATATGTAAATGAATACTAAATGGCTAGCCCTATCACTGAGACAAATGAACTGATTTGGATACCACAGTTCCATAGTTCAGTAGTTCAAAAATGAGGGATAAACTCTGCTATGAAAAATAGTAATTGCTAGTACACTGCTTTGCGTACAAGACTAGCCAGTTCAACAAGTACATGTACAAAAAAAGAAAGAATTGCTATAATAATACCCAACGTTAACACTTAGACCTACATACAAAGATACATGATGTAGCAATAGATATCATATCTGTACAATATTCAAGCTATTTTCATCAAATTGGTATAGATCCTACTTACGGTCCTATTTAAATTGGTTAGCTTGATGAATAGTATGTGCAGAAAAAAATTAAAAAGTTTTGAAAAGGTATATGGGATGAATCCTTAACTAATCAAATACTTTGAATTAATCAAATTTTGTTCCAAATAGTCAGTACTTACTTCCTCAAGATCGAATACCTCCTTGTCATAGTACATCAACATAAATATATGAGCATTTAAAAAAGCATCATTTAACTACCAAACAATTTAAAGTTCACCTTGAAAACATGCATAAAAAGCCAGCTGTAGTGACACAGTAAATATTTTCCAGACAATTACTAGAATCTTCTTCCTTATAATAGGCAACATCAATAAATGTGTTGCTTTTAAATTCCTTCAAAGCGCTTCCAGAGGTATGCTTTAACTTTGTCATTCTCTGAAACATCCATTAAAAAATAGATTTCATCGCAATGAATCTACATATAGAAATGAATCTTTCTATAATCCTCTAAATTAATGGCATAGCAATAAGTACTCAGTATTAGTACAAAGGGTTTTATGAAATAACAAAGGATTCTTTCAAAGGATTCCATTGTTTACAGTTGATTCATGCAAACATTCATGACCATGAGAGGTCGCAAATTGAAACAATTAAAAACAAAAAAGAATCTTATAGTTATTACGCTCAATATTTTTCATTTGTTTCAAGTTGTAACCTTCACAGTTTTATAAGCATTTCTGGGAAAAGAAGTACGTAAATATAAAATATGCTGCCTAAACAAAAGAGGTATAAATTCAGAAATGCTCTTTCACTTAAACCAATCAGAGAGCTTCTTGCATTTTAATTTAATTACAAAAGTATAGATATGCAAAAAATTTAATCGAGAAATCCCAAAAGTTCTTTAGAAAGGACATAGTAGGAATGTTGTATTTATACTGCGTAGTTATTTTATCAAACTGATGACAACAATAAGAGAAAAAGTCACATTACACAGAATGATTTGTAACGATAGTGTCATTGGTACATAGTAATACTGACCAGTACAGTATGCTAGCCCTTATTCTAGTATTCAGTTACAGAGTACATTTCTAGAACATTGATAACAAGAAAAAATTTACACAAAAAAGTTTGAAAATATTTCACTTTGCCTTTATATTTTATTTAGCATTAAATTAAAAACTCTTGTTTAACTCTGACTTTCCAAAATAAATGAATTCAATGTGAAATGGAAAAGATATTAATGCACGTGTTTCTACCCCTTCAAATATAAATAAAATAATTTTACACAGTAAAAGCGAAAAAAAGCTTCTGGAAGTTTACTCTGATTTCTACACTTTGATGCAGTTTCAGCAATGTAATATCGAATTCTGACTCTTTTTTCAAAAAAATATTTTGAAGTGTTTACCGGTTCTTTATTGATACAACAGTTTAAAACTTATATTTATAAAAAGCTTCTGCATATAGCGAAATGCAAAAATACCTCTGCTTTATTTTGCATGTTTGCATCAAAATGCCAAAAAGTTACATGCCCCTCGCCAACTGTTGCAAATGTACATCCATCATTGCTGAAATCAATCGAATATATTTGGTTCTTAGATTCGGCAAATGCCACAATTAGTGACTTCGAATCCTGAAAAATTATATACAAGCACCAATTATAATACATCGGTTCTACATTTTTACTACTCACATCAAGTATGCACATTACTGTAAGAAAGAGAGGGGAAATGTGTAAAATTGATCAAACCCAATTGATAAGTTACATCTACTGTTTACGGGGCGCTGATGACATGGCAGCACAGAACTTCTTATTTGTAAGTTTCTTAAAGAAACTTCTATTAATTGAAATTGCAGAGTAAAGGTAATGATCACTGTGCAGCATAAAAAAATTACAGCTAAGCAAAGGAGATGCTGACCTACATGTAACTTTCATTCATGTAAAGACATAACATTGAAATCTCCCTAGAAGTAGGCCTAAAAGATTATAATACAGTCGAGAAAGTAGCTATAGACTGAATTACCAATTTTCAAGCAAATTTGCTGTAATAGACTCTATGCGCCCAAAAATCTACCGTAAGCAACTACAAAAGCTGCTTCTGAAATTGCAAATATTTTAAACAAATACTATTGGTTACAGCAAAAATGAGGGGAATTGAACAATGCATACTTTTAAATTTTAAAAACATTGATCGCTTGATCTTTAATCAGCAACATCCAAATTAACCAAATTGGTAGCCAAAAAATAGTTTTTCCAGAAATTAAAAAACTTATCATAAAAATAGCCTTGCATCTTAAATTTTATAGTATAAATTTTCAATACACAATAGAGATTCTGCATAATATCAAAGTGAAAAGTATAGGTTAAATATGTCCAATGCATGAAACCATTTTAAACAGATAGATTTTAGATCTACTTCATCGTCAACTAAATCTTTATCTAATGTATTTGGATAACTATACTTCATATAATAGATTAAAATTAACTAATAAAAGGCAAAAGTAATCTGAAAAACTACTACCAACAAAAATTATACAATAGCATCCTAAACCAAAAATCTTTGTTTTAATTCAAAACAATTCTTATTGAATTTTGAGATTTACTATTGCTTAATTTGATTGGTCAAATGCAGCAGAACATTTGACGTGACATTTTGATTGGCTCGTATTAGAGGCACTATTCAAATACAACCCTCATGGAAATTGTGTGGGACATTCGCTATCTGTGCTTTATATGTAAACTACGGATATATAAAATATTGAACTGTTGAAGCCTAACTGTATGCTGAGCTATGAGCTGAAAAGAAATAAACTATTGTATTTCGAGTTGAAATTTAGTGACTCGCTACTGAAAAACGATGCATCAATTTTTGTTTATTACTATTGTTTGATTGTCAACCAATTCTATATCTTATTTCTCTGCATAATGCTTGTACCTATTGACTAATAACTATAACAGGTTATGATATAACACAATAACATAACAAATATGCATATGAAAACTATAGTAACTTAAAAAAACTCACCTTCAATAAAGAGTCATTGACTTTTTCCGAGTATTGAGCTATAGCAGAATTTATATCCCATACCTTGCTGACAAAATTGAAGAAAAATAAATTTTACATTACTTTAGAACAATATGTAAGCCTTTTATAAAAAGTGTTGGAATTTTAGGTTACATTTGAATCAGATTTTAGCAATTTACAAAAAAATGCTTGAATCAAGTTACCTGTATGTTCAAATCTTTCCAACCCCCAACTGTTACAAGAAAACGCTTATTCTTGGAAAAAGTCATGCAAGCTATATCATATTTGTGCCCCAAACTTAGCTTTGCTAAAGCTTGTTCTGGAAAAAAATTTGTTTTTAGTTGGCTATGCAGTTATAGAGAGACCTCTGAAATAGTGCTAATAAATCCTCCTATACACTTATAATAATAAAAAGAATCCACAGAATAGTCAGAATGATTTTGAAATGGTGATAAAATGGCCTCCTACATGGTGGTAGAATCTACAATATTATTATTTCGCAAAAGCTTACACTAGGAACATACACTTATTTATGTCTTTTGACATTGACAAATAAAACAATGAAAAGGAAAAATATCTCAATATGCAGTGAGAAATCAAATGAATAAAACTACAAATAAAAACTATGGATTCATGCACACATATAAATATCTATATATTTATGTATTGATAAAACAGTGCCTAACCTTTTCCTACATATGGTATTTTTATTTGTTTTCAAAATTGAAGGGCCTTAACATAAATCTTTTTATTTTTCATGTACGACTGGATAAATTAAAAAATTTCTATGTCCTTAAATTTAATACAGCATAATTAATTTTATTCATTACTTTGCCTCTCAATTTTTCAGTATGCCTAGAAGAAATTTCATTAAACAACTTGATTTTTCTAAAAATGAAATAGTTTCAAATTTGTAGAGTATTTCAATATTCAGATGGAATTTTAATTGGATCAGATAAACAATTAAAAAAATACCTTTTTTTGAATCATATATTGTTACAAAAGGCATTGAACTTTTTTCTCCGATAGCAAGAAGCGTTCCATCCATACTATAACATAAACTACTTACAGCGTGTTGGGCTTGAAAATAACATGACTGACAATTCCGTGAAATCTAAAGAGATACAAAAATATTCGATATGCCATTAAAAAAAAGCAAACTTCAGATATAGAAATTTCTGCTTGTAACGAATTTTTACTTGTAACAAATAAAGAAAAATCATCTTGTACCAAGTGAAGACATCTTGCCAAGCTAGGATTTGTTTGGTGATGTCATTATACTTAAGCTAATAAAAAAGTTATTCAATTTTTGTATTCAATAATAAAAGAATAATAATTCAACGTCAAGATTAAGAACACTTTTCACCTAAATAAAATGACATTGCTGAAGAAATGCTGGCTTGCTAAGGAGTTGTTACCAAGTCCATCTTTGAATTTCAGATTTAGTGAATGTTAGATTTAACAAATAAATTCAATGGTCCTGCAAGATCCGTTACATTATAAGTTTAAAGATTTAGGCATTTCAAATGAAAAAATGTACATCTAACGTATTCGTATTATCATTCATTACATTCTTTATTTTTTACCTATGTTACTTACATTAGGGGCTTTAGTTTCAAACCTTAAAATTACTGTTCTATAAATGGATGATGATCAAAACAATGCGATTGTTCAGAGTATCATTGACTAGCATTGATATAGCGACTTTCAGGAGTTTAATATTGGTTTTTTACATTCATTAAGAATTTATTTTATTGGTAGTCTAATCCAACAAAACATATTAAACACAACTCAACAGTAAATAATTATTTTTTCTTGAGCATTTTCAAGAAAGTAGTATGAAAGATGCATGTAAAATTGATTTCAACGAAAAATATACTTTTTTTGAAAATTGAATCTAGAACTTTTCACTTAAAGTCGACATTATTTCACTCATTTTGTACACAGAATTTTTTTAAAAGAATGCGCAAAGTTTTATTGGACATGTAAAGTGAAAAGATCCAACACAATTGAATGAATAAGCTCGAATTCAACATTAATGATAGCATTGCGTGATAATTAATAGAAAATAGACAAGAAGGGCATTGAATTTGATAATCATATTGTGCGTAGTAAAAAAAACTCATGACTTAAAAAACAGCCAACAAATGATATCATGATTTTAAAGTAACTCGCCTGATAGACGACAACCAAGTTGCCAGCAGCATAAGCCTAGGATTGATTGATAAAATAATGAACAGAGATACGAAAAGATATGTGCAGTTCCTAAATGCATCCCTTTTACATACCACGTCTCCAGTGATAGGATTTAAGCCAAACGCATTATTGTGGGAGCATGTTTGTCCCAGAACCCACTCAATCGAGAGTGAATCTAGGTCAGAGTCGTGTACATCTCGCATCAGAAATATTATTCACTCTGACAATAGATCACGAGAATTACGTAATTTGTAGTCAACCGCAGATGCTTCTTTATTTTATCGATAAGACTAGTTAATCGAGATTAAAAGATCCAAGCTATATGAAATCAGGCAATTCATTAGAAAGTGCAAGCATAAAACAAATTTAACAGTCGATTTCGTCTCTTTTACAGTTAATAACGTTTTAACTGCAATTTTAATGGAATCCAATTGAAACTTTCAAGTTGAAACGAATTGACACTTCTTGTTTAACCAGTCTTTTTACCTTTAATCAGTTGAAATGAAACGTTTCAAGTGCTTTTTGCCTTTCGATTATATCTGTGTTATGAGAAGCCACGAAACGGTTTATCCCATTTTGTCAGATAGTATTACAGCTAATACTATTAGACAACAAAGAAAATAGCATGAGCGCCGATAGATCAAAACTAGGTGCAAAATGGCAGCTAACGGCGGTGAGGAGCTGTGACCTATTCTAGTGGAAGATAATCTTTACTTTTTTACTGTTTATCATAATGCTACCTTTATTTGGATTCTACTGCAGGCAATGTTAACTAACCCGACAGACTTAAGTGCTTTAGTGAGCTTAAGTAAAAGCCGTCCCAATGAGTTCTGTGAGGTACTCTTTTTTTCTGCTTTACTGAATTTACTAGCGTTGTGATGCAAAGTCCAGAAATTTTCTCGAATTGCCAATTGATTTCTTTAATTTAATGATCGTACTCATAGAATTTCATGAATTTTATGCAAAGATATATAACAGAGAGTTCAGTTTCTATTTCTATAAAGAATTTACTTTGAAATCAATGTTAGAGCAACCAAATAAAGAAGATAACGTTTATGTATAGTACATCAACGAATCACAACAGTACCTAACGAATTTTCGCCAATCCATTATTGACATTTTTTTATTACAAGAAAATTAAGATAGTTGATATTATTATTGATATCTGTGTTCTGTAAAAATAGTATCAAGCTTTCGAGTGAATTCTAGCTACAACTCAATACAGCTAATTCTAATTGAATTTTCTGAATTTCAATAAAGTATCTCTTAGAAAAAAATCCCAGCGAAAACTTTCCTTGATTCGATTTCCACTATTTCTATTCCTAACAGGATGATACACTTCATGTTATGGTTTCAAAGCTTCTAGGCACTAGGTATGTTTTTCACGAAACATTTAGAAAGTTGGACTTACTTTGAATTGTAAATGCAATTTCCATCTATAAATAAAAGCACAATTGAACATGTTCATAGTATCATTTTAAAAAGCTTTCATTGTGCAGAACTCTTATAAGATTACCGTATTTCTTCATAAATATGCACAATATGATTTGTCAACTGATATAAAAAGATTTAAAACTATATCAACATTGAATAGGACAACTGGCATAACCGAGTTTGTGATTTTTATATAAATTTTCCACATAACAGTTACCATAACTGTTATGAGAGTTGCTCGAGCATGTTAAAAAAGGTCAAAAATGGGCAACCTGTAGAATGGTTCTTTAGAAATTTTGAATCATCTTTTGTCCAAGAAAAATTCGAAGTATGATTTTATTTTCAAATTCATTAACATTAAGTAACACATTTGTTGGTCTTAAAACCCTTCTTATTTTAGTAACTTACTTTATAGTAGAAACAAATAAAGCAAATTTATATATATATATATATATATATACATGTGTGCATTTGCTGCACTAATTGGCACCTGAGATGTCAAAATAGCCAACAAAAATTTGCCCTACTAGTACTAAAGACTACAGTATATGATAATGCACCAACTAATAAATGATCCTATAGATGCATATTCAAAAAATACTCTGTATTCTTTGAGTAAAACCAATTTGCTTTTAAAGTAGTTGCACTTAAAAAATTATGTTGCATGATGTTCAGTTGCAGATTTTAATAAATATAAAATTTTGGATAAAACAAATCTTGGGTAAAACGATTTAATTCAGTGGTTCCACAGTTTACATGTATACATACATATGGAACCACGTAAGTTGGACACTTCATCATCAAGGGCTCTAATGTCCAATTTAACAAGGTTTAAAAATATCGGTACCCTACTGTTCATTATTCAAGGTTTTTTCATTTTGAAAATGATTCTTGGTCACAAATTTAGTGTGCAATGTCTAATGTAGCAAGGTATCCGCCAATGAAATGTAAATCAAATGCAGAAACTGTGTGTCTTCTTGTCCAATGTTCAAGCTAGTAAGGTATCTGGCAATGCAATATCTCCAGCTTGAAAAGTTTCAATGTACAAAGTGCTCCGCACTAGTCTATTACTATCTATAAATGTATAAATAAATTGCTTTGAGTTATTTTAACAAACTTAAATTTAAAATTTTTTATCCAAATCTGACAGTAATGGTGCATACAGCAATATGAACACTAAGTTAGATGTTCTGGCCATATTGTCAAATGTTGCAGCTATCAGCGGAAAGGATGGAAAACTTGCAAAAAAGCATGTTCGCTCGTGCATATCCGGCATAAATGAATGGTTTGAATTATATTTAGATGGCGAAAAATGGGATAAGAAGAATAAAAAAGAGCCTGAACTCCATAAGGCTATGTTGTTATTGCTTGCCCGTGCTTGGGAGTATAGGTAAAACAGTTGTTGATAACCATATATCTTTTAAATGAATATCCAAGATTGGATTATAATACTAGAAAGTAATCTATATTAATATAAATATATTTAAATGAAAATACATTACCATGAAGTACAATATATATATATATGTATACATGCATACTTTTACATAGAGTAGCCATATTAAAACATTTAGTTACAGAATATGTTGTAGAACAATTTTTTCTATGTTATTTTCACCCTGCTAATCTGCACCAATATATAGAAATAGGCAATAAAACTATGCGTGGCTAATGGTTCTTTTGCCTAAAAGTCGTTTAAAGCTTTTATATTATAGCTGATATCAAAATAGCCAATCAAGGGGTAACATAATTAGCAGTGGCGCTCAAAGGACTTTCACAATATTTATTTGGCGTATTCTAAGAATTTTATCAATAATAATTTATTAGATCCCAATATGTAAATGAAATCTAAGGAAACATACTAGCCAGTCAGTCTTCTTGACTAGATAGTAAACTGGCTAGTTGCTGGGCAGAGTAAACATCAGTGCAACCTTATTGAACTTTGTTTTCAGGCTTAAGACAGAAGATATTCTTGAACTTACACATAACAATCGATGTTTAGCTTTAGAAACGGTAGTTGGGGTACTAGAAGGTAATAAAAAAAGTATGCAATTCCGTATTTTAGAGTTCTTTAGGTCAATAAACTTTTATCATTAAAAAGTAGACATTGTTAAAAATACAAAACTTGTAAATTCTTAGTCATTTTTATTTAGTTTTTTAGCTCAAATTATTCTAAAAATTGCATTCATAATACATCAATATATAATTGGCAACTTACGTTTTGTACACTCAAAATTTAAAATGGACAAAGGTCTGAATCAGTATACAAAAGTTATAGAACTTCATATGAATATGATTTATAAAACTTTTTTCCATATTATTCGATTTATATCAATGTCTGGAGATTGATTCAAATCTTTAGATTTCTTCCAATTTTACTCAACATACATATATCATCAAATAATTTTTGGTCTAAGATAATTTTGATATGCTAAGCTGCATTGAACATTATCATTTATATATAGATATGATATGTTGTTCACATGGAACAATAGTAGCGTACTTTATAAATCAAAGCCATTAGTTAGAATACCTGTAAAGCTTCACTGTACGTAACCATAAGATTTGTTTTAATTGTACTTTCTCTTTCTCTTTATGAAAGTATAACATCTTTTTTATGTATAGATGGCAAAACATATTCGACTGAAGTGATACAAAGGCAAAAGCCAAGCTCTGGGTTACCAGCTCAATGGGAACACAAAATCGTATCTCATCAATTTGAAAAACCTTTGTTACTGCAGTTGTGCATTCTCACAAAGGGTTTCACACATCCATCCACCTATTTCAAGGCAAATTCAAACAAACCAAGTGGTCCTGGGTTTGAATCCCATGCAGAGCATGAAATTGATGCCTTTTCCGATGAAATTGACTCATTAATGGATGTAGCAATTAGAGATTCTGTTTTCGATAAATTGAGTTCAGCATTTCATGAGCGTTACTTTTCAAATGAAACTGTGAAAAGTTTGGGAGATAATTGTTCTACTCTGACAGATGCTGATCATAAGGTAATTCTAATTTGTTAAACTCTATAGTTTGTTGATATTGTTAGAACTAATGTTTCCATATAGTTGTAGCTGAGCCTATACATAATATTTGTTCACAGCTAGAACTAGTTATATTTTCAGACCAGCTTTCTTAATGCTCCATGAGCTACGCTATATATATGCAAGCTAAATCTAGCTTCCTTGTTGTTCAACAAACTAAATCTAAAAAGCTGCTTGCTTTATTTTGGTATTACCATAACTAATACTAGTATTACAATTTTTATTTATTATATTTGATTTAGAAAGAAACCATAGCTAAGATTTGGTAATATGATACAATTAGCAACAGAAAATTATTTGTGCTGTAATTTCATGAAAAAACTTAAATTCATATAATACCAAGCCATTTTTGGGCTATCTCCTTAATTACCAATCATAGGTCTAATTAAACAAATTTAATGAACTTGGAACTAATATTTAGTACTCAACTTGAAAAATTACTACATATAATTGGATGAAAAATATTCTATTTCAACTTAGGATTGATCTAGAACAATGTATACCCAAGAAAAATTTCTTCCATACTATGCTATACTATATATATATGCTAAGTATCATATAAAGAATTGCTAATGCTATTTCCAAAGGAAAACATTCGTATGAGGACATTTTTCTTAGCAAATGTTTATGGTGTTGAAAGGTCACATCGAACCTTTGGCTAGAAGTATACTTTTATGAAGTCCTTTAAAGTGAAAATTTTTGTCATTTTAGCATATGAAAATCAAATAATTTTTAGTTTTAGCTGAAATTATTTTGTTTGTACAGGCTATAGCATGTATTCATGGATTTATTCAAAATATATTCTACTATACAAGTAGAGATACATCTGAATTTTGTAACTACATACTCAACTCTACTCCACTCGTTCAACAACTCATGCTACCCTACCTTCGCGAGTCACTCTCTGCAGCCTCGAGTCATGGCACTATAGATGATTCTGAAAATAACAGTATCTGTAGCACTCTTCACACATTAATCATATGTACTTTTCAAGTAACTGCGCCAAAATATCTACATACAGATCAACTTGATTTGATTCAAAATCTACGGGTAACGAGACAGTGCTTGGAGCAAAATATGTATGTTTTTTCAATGATTTGTCTTTTATGCGCTAATATTGGAGCTCTTGATGAAAGTGCCAGTAAAAATAAAACAATTCGAGGAGATGAAGATGCACTTGAAAAAAGCTCTGAGATTTGTACAAAAGTAAGTCAGTATTTTTAAGCCATTGTATGTTTTTGCTTTAATTCTGACAAAAAGTTTATGATTTTAAATGTTGAATTCCTTAAGTTTAAAAGGTTCTTTCATTCTAGATACTTAATAGATCTTGATATAAAGATTTGGCATATTTGTGGAGAAGAATATTTACATGGATACAATCCTTTGTTTAATTTGTAATAATATTGTATGCAGCTTTGTGTGCAAATGTATTGTTGGCATACATAATTATGTACATATGCATTTATATGAAGTTATTATGTTTGTCAAATTACATGAACAAGGCAAGTAATTGTTTTCTAGTTAAAGCGCTCAATCTGAAGAACAAAATAATTTTTCAAATGCTATAAAATTGATACTTATATTTACGTTTACAGTTAAGAGCAGTTATAGAGAGTATTGGCCAAGCATTGAGAGATGAAGCATTCAAGTACATACAGCATTCAGGGCGCTTACCAATTGCTAGGAGCTCAGCTTCATATATAAAACTTGTTAGGTAATATTTTCTTGTTCGTTTGTACAAGCAACTATATTACCATCAGAAATAGCTAGCAGTTTGTAATGGCATTTTTTTGGATATTTTGCATAATAATAAGTTTATAGTGGTATGCTAAAATTTTTGCCTAGGAACATGTTTTCATTAATAGAATCTAATTCATTAGGCAGTACACTTATTATATATATATAAATGCACATGCAAAGAAACAAATCAACGCACATGTAGAAAATATGTAAAAATATGAAAAATTTAATTAACTGTTGGTATTTAAATGTATGCACGTATGTATGCATATATTTACTGTATACAGTGAATGCCAGATATAGCAAGTTTGCTTTTACAATTTACCGCTTATGGCAAATAAATGAAAATGCCACCATCTGCCCAGCTCAGCTTCAGATTTTGGTTAAATAAATAGCTAGTTTGGTAGTCACAAGGAATTTGCTACCAAAAATTACAATGTTTGGAGGATTTTGATAACCTTAATTCTCATGTACAGAAGTAGTTACTAAATATGCCTAAGCGAACATAAATAAAAGGATACTTGTTTTTCTATCTTTTCAGTATGTTTGAGGATGCTGCTGATAAACATAATTATCATATATATAAAATACTTACGGACGAATCAAAATTACCAGAAACCGAGAAAAAATGTGATAGATCTGCAGGGTATAAATCTAGTTCATTTTTTGAAGAGAAAGACTGCAAAGAAATGAAACATAGATTACTAGGAGAATTACCTAGTTTGACTTGTAAGGTAATTTTTGAATTTTTAAGCCTTTCTTCAAATTTGTATATAATAGATGTTAAAAATAATCACAGCAATAAATCAAGTTTAGTCACAACTGTTCTCATTAGTTAAAATAGTTTTGAAATTGTACTTTTTTCTTTGGATAAATGAAAATAATTGCTCTTTTCAGGTTGTCTAGTTCTTAAATGTTTTTTATTGATTGTGCAAATGATTACATCCTTTCAACTTTTACTAGCTTTGAAAATTATTTTTTACTCCTCAAGTGAATGAAACTGAGTCCCCGGAAAGATAAGAATATGATGTAAGAAGTATATAATCAGATTATTGTATCTAAAAAAGGCAAAGTGGAAGTAATTTTGATGAAAGGTTCAACGTTTTCTTTCGACATAACTATTGCCCATCAAGAACAGTTTTTGATTCGAGTATTTCACCAAAAACTTTGCATAAAAGCATGTTTCTATAGGACTATTCTATTTCCAACTTTTTCTCGTTAATTCTACCAATACTCACATTCCAGACAGGAACGACTTTTTAAAAAGCAACCAATTGCAACTTTATCTTGAGCATTTTTTTAGTTCAGTATATATGAATCATCAGTTTAAAATCCGGCAAAAATTATGGACTTCAGTGAGAGCAATGTGTAGACTACGCTGATGAATATATGTATATTATTAAGTGTACATGAAATTAAAAATATAGTTTCACGATAACTTTTTTAAAATATTAATTATATCCGTATTGAAATGACATAACATTTTTCTAGTTTCAAATAAAAATTAACTTAAAATTATGACATTTTCAAAAACTAACTACTGTTCACATCAGAAAGCACTTTATCAATGTGCAAAGGAATTTTAATGAATTAAAACCATAGTTTATTAAATTTTTGTTTTCCACGTATGATTTTTGTTTCTATTGAGAATTGAAATTATTCTTCAAACAGTTACTTTTTTTAACGATTTTAAGCATTATATAAGAATTAAAATGGTTCTAAATATAGTACTTGTTCATTTTTTCCTGTTATTTTAGAGAATTTTGTCTGCCTCTTAGGTATCAAAACAAATTAAATATTTAAAAAATGCTTATCTTTTCATTTTTGTACCTTTTTACAGTTCTCTAGAAAAAAAGATTGAAATGGTTCCATGGAGTTCCTTTTCACTTTCAGTTCACTTTTGAAATTTTGTACATATTCTAAGATGATTTTTTATGTATCTTTACAAATTTTTAATTTCTTTCCAAAAAATTTTACCTCAGAAAAATGACAATTTTGAGCTGACTTTGAGCTACACAAACGAGTCAAAATCAGTTCGAAAACCTCAGCCCCGCCAATATCCAATGCAGAATTTTCCTGAGAAATTTCTTTGCGCAATTAATTCTCATATTATGCGCGATCCTGTGGTGTCTCCTCAAGGTTTTATTTTTGAACGAAAAACAATTTTTCAGTGGATTGAAATTCATGGATGCGTGTGCCCAAAAACTGGAGCTACTCTTAAGAGAGAAGACTTGAAGGCAGATAATGAGTTGAGAATGCAAATTTTACAGTGGCTAGTTGAAAATAACAGTACAAGTGAACTTAATGGGGTAAGCCTTTGAAAATTTTTTATACAACCACATGTATGTTCATATATTACACAAATGAAATTCCATAAATCGATAGTCCACTATAGGATATATTCTATTATTTTATGGCTATACCACTCTACATACTCTCCTTGTTTATGTTAATAACACCAGTCGGATATATTCAATTAAGTGATACTTTTGGGGGTAATTTGTGGTATCAGTTAATGATACATGAACTGTATTATCATGAGAAACGAATTCATTTTTTTAAATGACATTCTTACCACATAAAAGTTCAAAAGTTGCATTAAATTAATTCTTTTTGGCGGGCATCTTTTACTATATTAGAATTGTTGGTTTCTTGATATGTAACAACAGTCTCATATGCTAGAAGAGGTAATTCTCTTATTTGATATTGAATTGCTTGAATATCCATGTAGTGCAAGTGACCTAAGCCGAATATTTAACTGTAACCAATTAGAATTCAAGCTTTTTTGCAGTGCAACCCAACTAGTGCATTTAATTACTGTATATTTTATAAAATAGTGCCAATGACGTTGCTGCAGTTGATGGCATAAACCAATAGGAATGACTGCAATTCAGTAAAAGTATTGTTTTGTGTCAAAATAATAGTTTTGCATCTTTTGAAGAGAACTAAGCCCACAGAATTGGTGATACTAATCATCTGCAATGTTGTTTGCAGAGTAATTAATAGAGTGCATTTCAATATTTATTTAAATATATTCTTTCAAATTGATTTTTATTACATTACCGAGAAATGTCTTTTGATATTTCCTGGTCCAATGAGGAATTATAATTACTCGCAATTCCATTACCATTTTATATAGGTATTTTATAATGATATTGCTTATAAGTGATAATGTTATTAAGTGCAAACTTTTTGGTTTAACCCAAAAGGTAGGGTATCATGCATTTTTTTCATTTTTTTACAGGATGCATTATATGACTTCTAGAACAAAATATTCAATTCTTTGTAGGATAAAGTGATATGGTTGTGAGTAAAACATAATATTAATTGTTAAAGTTTTTTTCAATTTTTTATCTGTTTGTTCTTCTATGCATATAACAATTTAAAATCTAATCTTTACGATATAATGAAAAAGCAATGAGTTGGATCTATCAGGACAAAGTTTAAGGAGTCCAATTGATTTAGCATTAATATTTACATATTTAACTAAAAAAACTTATTCGTGTTACTGGATAGTTCGTTCAGTGTTATTATACATTACTATGACTGGCCATAACCTTCAAAGGTATTACAATTCATTAGCAATTAATGTAACTGGTAACACAAGGTGCCGCCTGATATAGCTAACATAATATGTAACAAATCAATGGAGACCACCAAAATAGCTATTTATTCAACCAAAATCTGAAGTGGAACTTGGCGTAGTATAACTGATTTGTTTATTTGTTATAAGTGAAATTTCATTCTATCCAAAGTTTTCTGCATTTAAAGCACCCGACAATTGTATGCAAATAAAAAAATAATAAAAGATGCAATGCGAAGCGTCATAACGAAATCCGCAAGTAAAAATGCTATTAAAAAGTCATTATCGTAAGAAAGAAGTCAGTGTACGTTGCAACCTACCACTACTTCGTACATTAATCCTACCCTTCGCCTTCTTACTATCTAGTCTTTTTTTCGAAGCAGATGCATGTGGATCACAATTTTTACGCTTGCCGGCATTTCCTTCAGTAACGGTATCGGCACAACATTCACTCAAAACTGTACTGTTTGAAATATTTCCCTTGTTTTCAATACGTGCTTTGATATTTTTTATTGGTGCTCTAGGGTTCATGTGTGCTTTGCCATCTGGAGTTCGAATTATAGGAAACATTCGGCATTCAACCTATAAATTGAAGAATAATTCAAAAACTATTCATTAAATTGTACAAATATAATAATAGGTCTGTTAAATACAATGATAGATGTAAAAGAATTATTTTCGATTGAATAATAGAAATGGATAATGTATACATCTGTTTAAAGGCAATTGCCAATATTCTAAAAACCAAGAATTTTGCTTATTTTTACTTATATAACCTGAATGACTGCCTTCATCATAAGTAAAAATTTGTTGTATGAGATATTTACTCTAAATAATATTGGCTTTAAGACCTACTCACCTCATCATTTACTTGGGAACTATCAGAAGATTCATCATCATCGATTGGCAAACTGGGCCCTAATTGACTCATATCAAATAAAGAAACGCTCCTCTCCTTATGACTTAAGATTTGATCATCCATAGAAACACTTTCAAAGACAGAATGGCCCCTTCTGAAGTCCAGTACTTTCACCTCCGGCGAGTAGGATAAACTCTGCAAAAAGCATTGTAAAAATTACAATAAAACTAATTTTTTATCTACAAATAATTATCACGTTGTTCTTACACAGTCAATAGCACTTTTTTTTATTGCACATTTACTTTTATATTGAAACTCAAAGAAACATAACTAAAGAAGTAAAAACAATACTTAAATTTGGTAGAGCAAAAAAATTGATAAATAATATTAGAAAAAACGGATGCAATTCTCTCTGAAAAAGGCCAAGTTCAAAAACATGACGCATATTTTCATCTTATAGGCAGTCTTTTCTCACCATAATGACTTTAAAATATGACTACAAATATTTCAATCTTTCTGTATAACAACTCTTAAATGAAGTACAAATGAAGTTACAATACAGAAAACAAATCTAGATTAGCTTTCAGATAAAACGAATTTTCACCTACAGCAACTGAATATTGATTCATATTGTGCCAAGTAAAGCTTCAGATTTTCGGGTATACCAAAGTAATTTGGTGGTCCCAGTAAATCTGTTATAGTTAAAGTTTACTGTGTGAACCTCAATAATAAACTATAAGAAACCAAAAGTGTTAAGCCAGATGAGAATCAGCTACTAATACGAATACCTGTCCACTACTACTGTTATCAGTCATGTCTTCAGTTCCCATTTCTCCAGTAGTATTCAGAATCCTACTTTGCCACTTCCTAGCCTTCTTGCTCCTCAGCGGAGCCCCAAATATGCCCTCATTCAATATCTCTCGGGCTAAGTAAGGCCCTGCTGGTGTCTGTATGGCATCTGCTCTATGTATAAAGCCACTCTTACTGGGGGTAGAGGTGTTTTCGAAATATTTCATTGGTGTAAAAGGAATATTTTGAGATACTTCAGAATTTGGTATTGAACTGTATTCTAAACTGTTTGCATGAGGAAAGTTTACGGAAATTTCTTGGCCGGAACAGAACGGATGTGCAAGTGCCTGATCTGCTGTGAGCCTTGAATTCGGGTCTACATTTATAAGCCTGCATAAAAAATTAAAATTGAATATGCATAGCTAATGTTGAATGCTGTATACTCTGATAAATACTGAAGGGCCCACTTAAAAACATTTGATAAATCATTACAAAATTTCATTAGCTAATAAAAATGTCTCGTTAGAATTGTTCTATTTAATTGGATGAATTAATATGCCATTCAGATAAGATTGCTCCAATTATGTACACCTGTGCAAAGTTACTTTTGGACAAATAAATTTTTTATCCATGGATAACTACACCATTTATCCTTCTGCATCATCAACAAGCATAAGCAGTCAACTGGTGTTCTAACATACCTCATGTGTTTCAGAACAGGTACAACTATTTCAATAATTTATCTATTTTTTATTATTGCAAAAAAGAGTTTATAATATCAATTCAAAAGGTACAAAAGCTTCAATTATGAAATGAAATTAATCTTTTGATAGATGCTAGAAAAAGAATTACAAAAAACTTGGTTCGACAGATAAAAAGGCAGAATTTCATAAGCCTTTCTAAAATGAATAAAAGAAACATTTTTATGTGCATTTTCAACAAGAGAGACTAGCACTAAAAATAGCATAGTTATAAGGAATGATTGTTATGTACCTGCATATCAGGTCTTTTGCGGATTCCCCAATATCCATCCACTCGGGGCTCTCGAATGAGAAATATGCATTCTGAATCTATGAAAAGGGTTTAAGAGCTTATAAAACATGTGCATCATAAACCACATTAAAATTTTCTTCCGAATTTTTATCAGTTTTCTGCTAATTTTCATCCAGAAATCATGATTTTCGAACTATATTAAAAATGCAATTTGGAATGAAATACTACGTAACTTATAATTAACAACATAAATCCTCCATTCGCTTGGCTTGGCAAAAGCAAGCCTCCAGATGTGTATTTATTATGCTAAAAATGGCAAATTTTTCCTTTTACTTTGTTCAAGCTGAAGGTAATAATCAAAATGACTGTAACCAGTTCGCGCCCTGGGGAAAATATTCTGTGGACGAAAGAAATTATTTGACCTTCAATAACAAATCATAAACAAATAAATTACTATCTACAGAGGAGTGGCATTAGAACATTGCTAAGGTATACAAGAGATTTATGCCCCGTAAAAGAATATTTGACATACATGTATTTACATAAAATAACTCTAAATTAGGTATTCTAGAATATTTTGTCAAAATGTACTCCCCGAGTTTCCTAGAAAGATTCTATAACCTTCCATGGCAAACTGAGTGAAACAAATAACATTTCCACCATATAATAATCCAATAAATAAAAAAGGCAATCATCATTTACTTGTACATAATAAAAAGTAACGAATCCTTTAAACTGTCAACAAATATTAAAGAGCAACAAATTACCCTATAAAAATAATCTGATGGAGACATACATGAACAATTACATCAAAAAAATCTCCAGAGAAAATTGCTCAAAATGTAAAAAAGAATTATTTTTATCAATTTTTTCCCAAGTCAGTATTTTAATTGGTCAACTGCCTTTCTTTTAGCAAATTTAAATGTGCAGTTTCAGTAAAATAATATACCTGCTCGTACAGAGTACTATCGTGAAAAGGATGGGTACCACTTAGCATAACATAAAAAATAATTCCAATACTCCACATATCAGCGGCCTTGCCATACCGGCCTGAGCCTTGTACTGTATTGCGTCTTTTCAAAACTTCTGGAGCAAAATACTGAAAAAATACAAAAAAAACTAGGTACACAGGTCTTAAATTTCGTGCTAAGATATGCTTGATATATAGACCAAAGTAAAGAAATCCTGAAAAATTGAATTTTTGGTAGAAAAACCATCTCACACGCATTAAAACCAATTTAAAATCTGACTAATAAAAGAGAGAAATTTATAGTATTGAGTATCTAGCGTATGCATGTTCAGTTGAAAAATGAAAATATGATAGTTGTATAGGGGATAAATTATAATTAATGTTTCTATTTGAACTTTTGGGAATATCGAAGTCATGGAATGATGCAAATAAATGCATAAAAAAGGCAACATAAGTAAATAAATATAAAATTAAGAACCTTTACAGAAGCTTTCAGAATATATGTTTTTGTATGTTTCCGAAAATTACATGTACCAGTATCAAAACTAAAATATTTTTATTTTAGGGCCATTTCCTTGTATTGATGATGGTATTCCACATGCAAAATAACTGCATATTTAGCTATGAAGCGAACAGATAAATAAATCCCCTCATTTTCGATTCATATATGTCTCAATGCACATAAACAGAGTAAACTGGCTACATGTAAAATGCATTTAGGCAAATTTTTACTGATAACAAGTAAATGAAAAGTCATTTTTAGCCCAAGTTCAGTTTCTAATTGTCGGATTTAGCGATTTTGGATATAATGAAGTAATGCAGTGGTCCTGGCAAATTTTTTTTAACCAAAGTGTGCTGAATACAAAGTAGTGCAATTATTCATTTTCGTTCACTTTTTTGAAGATTTTTCTTAATTTTTTATTTATGAAAACATAAATCAAGCTATTTATTGTACCTGAGGGGTACCACAGAATGTTTTTAGCTCGTCTCCAGCAACAGAGCGCTTGGCCAATCCAAAGTCAGTTAACTTAACTTCAACATCATTGTCATGGCTCACCATGAGTATATTTTCCGGCTTTAAATCTCTGTGGACTATACCATTGCTATGGAGGTACGAAACTGCTTCTAAAATACGAATCAGCTGCAGAAATAATGAAAAAAATTCTAGGTAAAATACTATGGTATTGAGAAAAACAACTTTTATAACAAATGTGCCAGTAGCATAATCTCATTAAATGCCATCAGGCTAATATGATACAAACAAGCAAATATTGCATCAGTGTGTCCAATATCATTCGACTTCGTAATGATTTATGGAAATGAAAGGGCACTATATACTTTTTTTATAAATTTATGATTGCCAATAAAAATTACTTGCCAGTTGTCGACCCAATTCTTCAGTATATCGCTTTTTGTCAATAATTCTATCAAATAAGTCACCTCCTCTAACTAGTTCCATGACAAGATATACGCTTTTGTTGTCTTCAAAAATATCAAAAAGCCTGATTATATTAGGGTGATTAACAGTGCGCAGCATGTCAGCTTCAGTAATTACATCCTACATACAAAAAAATCACATAAGATCTGAACAACTTGGAAATTCATCAGCCAATAGGAATGACTGAAAATCAATAAAAGAATAGTTTTGTACAGCAAACTAATAATTTCATATATATTATACAGCTCTAAGTTACTTATAATTGGAAACACAGATAAAAAGCAGATATTTTTAGAAATTATTCTTTACTAAAAATAGCCATAGGTAAGAAAAAGGCATATCTCATTAATGTGTGGGTATCCGATGGTATTGATCTAACAGAGGCATTTTTATTATATATCACGTTACTTGAATAAACTAATAAAATGCAATAGAGTAATGTTTTGATGCAGTAAATTCCCTACAAATGATTCAGTGCATAAATGAATAAACTAAAAACTCGTTGTGATCACCATCAAATTTTCGGATATAATGAATTAATTTGATAATTCCAAAAGATTCATTACTTCCGAAGTAACTATTGCAAATTAATATAAAAGAAGCAATGGAACTTGAAAAAATACTGAAGAACATTAATCGAGAAAGCAGGAATTAATAATTGAACCTGTGATGTGATTCCAGAAGTAGACGGAAACCTCTTGGACTCTATAACCTTAACTGCGAATTCGTCGCCAGTTTCAATGCACTGGGCTAGTCTTACTTCTCCACTAGTTCCATGTCCAATAATATGCATTACATGGTACTTATCACTTATGCTGCCGAAATTGCTCTTTTTCTTGCCAATATTTGAAAATGCGCCCTTTGTCGGAGTCATAACAGCGGAAAGGAAAACGAAACGTGTACAAATATGGGCTTCATCTCCAATAGATTCGCATATTCCAGAGTCCTGAATGATAGATGGCTCAGGTGTCTTACGAGGGTTTAATAAATCAATCTGGTCACCGTTGTGAAGTTGACGAACACGAATTTTTCCTGAATTTCGACTTAGATGAACGCCATTTACCCAAGTTCCGTTCGAGCTGAGATCTTCAATGAAGACTCGAACCTCTCCGGGCGAAGTCGAACCATTCATTCCTACGGGAGTGGCGCAATAAATCTTGCAATGTCGTTGGCTAATGCGTTGATCGATAGCCACAATATCACATTGCAGGACGGAACTCCTGCCGATTGTGAATTCATTTAGTTTACGTCCATTTCTTTCTTCTCGGCGAGGCATGAATATTATTTTTTCACGGCAATTTTTCTTATTGATTGGAAGTAACTGTCCCCAAAAAATTCTTTCTTCGAGTTGCCTTTCGTCATCATTCTTCTCAACTTCTGCGTCGAGTGAATCCATTAGAGTAAGCTCCTCTAGAATCGGTATTTTCTCCGGCGTCGAGCACACTTTCGTTGAAAAGCATATTTCTATCATAGCGTACTAGTATTAAAGAAACTAATGAAGTATACATTTACTCGATCAACATGAACTTCACAGAAATTTTTACGCGCGGAAGCGGGGACCAACTGTCAAGAAAACATTTCAAAATTACATAATATAGTGATTGAAGTGAACGGATAACGATCTGTATTTAACCCATTCAAGAATAATGTGTGGTTGGATACAAAAAAAATATAGATTTCTGCACGTTTCCCAGAATCATTTATCAAGTGAAAGATCGCATTTATAGAAATTCTCATGAAAAACTACTTTTTTCAATAGAACAAGCAAAATTTAGTGTAACCTTTCGCTCGGGACAAAATTTCAGGGTAGAAAATATAAGATTTAAATTAGTTTGAAATAATTTTTTTAGCTATTTTCATAACACTTAGTAGAACCAAGCAATGCAGAACTTAGAAATGGAGACATTTCTATTTCAACTATCGTCCCAGGATAAACCCAATTTGTTCATTTTTAACAGTTAATAATCTTCTTTTAATCTCATGACAATATTTAGAAACTGTCAAAATTATGGACCAAAAGTCTCATAAAAATGTACAATAATATCGAAAGTAGGAAACTGTCAATTTGTAAAAATTCAGTCAACTCAAGGCATGGGTTACTTGTATTACAATAAGATGAAGTGCACAAAGACCTTTATTTGTCTGTTATTCTTTCCATTCTAAATGGCAAATTTGGCACTTAATCTTGTAAGTTACAAGTCCTGAAATCAGCACATGTATGTGTGCAATGCTGATTGCTAAATAACTCAACTGGTACAGAGAAAACCATCTAAAACTCATAAAAGCTATAGCTGTCTCCAGTATTAATTATAGCCTATTATACTCTACAAAACAGTTATGCAAACTCTACCAACATTAATGAAAGTGACCTAGAGATCCCAAAATATATGAACACTGCCATTCATTTCTTATATTTTAATTTTTACTTCCCTTAAATATCTATTGATTTAATGAACTCTTGTATGATTCCAGTCATGACTGTCTTTATAATATTTTCCTGAATAAATTAAGACCATGATGATAACTGATATTAATATATCTCACAACTGTCTTGTAGCTTACATGCATGAGATTACGTATTTTATGACAATCATGGAAAATGTAGTTGACAAAGGTGCACATGAGCTGCTATGCACTCATTTGGTCCATAAGTAAAAAGGTAGACCTTTGCATTTTATCATGATGTACTACACTAGCACTCTAGGTTGCCCAGATCTCTTTGAAAGTAGGTGCATTTGATGTTGTCTAGATTATTATTTTTTTCCTTTTTTTCCTTGGTTCAATTTTCAAAGTTAGATTTAATTTGAATTCATTATTGATGTTCTAATCTGTGGTATACATATCTTCAATGGGTCAAAAACAATATTTGCCTATAACTTTTGAACTAGTTCTACTTTTCCAGGAGATTTGCAGAATATAGTACGAATTAAATTTTGAAGCCAATTTTGACAAAAAAAAATAAGGGCAGTTCTGACATTATGAAGATTGGAAGATATTTAAAAATTGAATTGACCTAGTTTAATATTGTTGACAGTTTATATTAGGACAGAAGTAATTTCACATTTTCAAAATAAGCCTAATATATATTCTGGATTAAGCGACCAACCCATTATTGATCTCTGGCTAATTAAAATTAAATATCATGTGAAATATGAAAAAAATCATTCAACCAGCTTGTAATGTTTAACATAGATTTTATTAAATATTATGATATTTTTGTGCAACCAGTTATAATAAGGCATGTTAAAAGGCTATCAAAACAAATCCTAAATTTAAGAAAAAAACTTATGCCAACTCCATGAGGATACAGATATTGCATCCAAATGCATCTGAAATCTTATGAACACATGCTACAATACTTTTTAGTAGATATTTCATTTAATTTAAAATTAACAATATGAAATAGAATTTTGCATGATTAAGACTAAGATTTAGCAATTGATTTTGGTTAAAAACTACGTTACCTGTGGTGTAAGGTGTTGTTGAATAATTTGAAGTGTTGGTACATGCGATCAGAGGAACAACAATCACTTTTGAGTGAAAAAACCCACTTCTGAGGCCCAAGCCAATAGAACTGAATTATCCCAATAGTGATTCACACTTAAAAATGTATTACTAGCTGAAAGTATTATTTAATATGGATAAAATATTTAAAACAAAAAGTGGTCACATTCACTAAAAATATCCGCAAAAAAAGGAACAGAAAATTAAATAACATATAGCATTGAATTGTGTCTGATTGTATACAGTCTAAATTTTGTACATCAAGTCGCATGACGTGAGTACCCCCTTCTATGGATATTCCAGGGGGGAAGTGAAATTTCCATCATCTCAAACTAAAGACCATATAAGAAAAAATTACTCTTTTTCATTCTTATAAGACATTATTCTGAGACGACGAGAAGTTTAACCTTTGATAATTGATGCTTTATTAGGGGGGAAGAGAGGGGTCATTTGGTCTTGAAATTGAAAATGTGGCCGGAAAATGACCCAATTTTTTCAAGGGGTTACCGATAGATGCAGCAACAGAGGACACCATCGAGCTCTCAAAACTACTACTTCGAGTGTTATTTTCCCTAGCAGCTCGGTGATCGGGGACAGATAGAGGGGTCCAATCTCTGCCCATGAGGGTGTTAAAAGCTCCGGATGCAGCCTTCGCAGCAGCTTGGCCAGCTTCATTACCCCTTTCTGCCCATGAAGCTGATCCTGGAACAGCACATACAGTATTTTCAGTCAGAATGACATACAGTAAAATATCCAAAGTAGGATATGTCGCATCTCAAGACGCCTTAGTAGATTGGACAGCTGCCAAGATGACATTTCTTTTAAATTATGTTTATTCCTTGCATACCTGGGCATCTTCTTAAGTTAATACTCGAAAATGATGTTTCTACATTGGGAGATTTTGCTCGATAATAGTTTAAAGCAAAAATCTGCTCAAAATTTCCAACCGCAAGTTGTTATTTTCTATTCAATTCCGTCTATAGTTGACTAAACTTGAACAAATTTATTTAAACAAAATAGTACATTACATTGAAAAAATTTCCAATACTTCAGGACAGGATGATTGGCTCATTGACAGGAGTAATTTTGAAAAATTGTTGCATCGAATAAATTCACCAACCTCAACTCCAGAATTCTGTAATACATAAATGATCATAGTAAATTTTTGTATGCTCAAACAGAAGGAATAGCATTTGGAGTCATTTATTTGTGAACTTCGAATAATGACACATTTCTATGATTTTACCAGTACATTTTTTAATCTCCTTACCTAAATGTAACGGACTTGGTGATGGTGCATTAACTTCGGTACTACATACTGAAGATTGAATAACGGGCCCAAATTGAGGCAAAGTGAGGTTTCGATAAGGTGCATAGAGCGCTTGAATTTCTTCAATTTTGCTTACATCTCCACCTTGCATAATTTAAAAAAATATTTTTCAATTTCCTTCAAAAATATCCTAAGTTGATATTCCTAAAAAAAGCTTCAATTTAAAAAATCCATTCTTTTCATGAATATAAAGAAGAATAAAATCCCGTTTCGATTGATAAAGTTTTATAAGATATTTTCAACGCTAGTTTCAAATAAGTTTCTTGGTAAGGAAAAGTAATAAAAATGACTTTAATCAATTTGATCTGGTGAAAAAAAACTTGCATTAATAAAAAAAATGAATTTTAATCAATGTAGTATCTATTTAATCATGATAATAAATGAAGTTACTTTTATATGAAACAGTATAGACTATCCAAATTGATACATAGCCCTATACTGACTTCCTTAAAAAAATCATAGTGTTCTGATACAACACAACAAGGGTAATTCATTCGAATATAATGCCACATGTATAATAATCGAAGAAGTAACTTATTTTCCATTTCCTTCTAGGCATTATATTCGAATATAACATTCATATAATGTAAGAAATTCTGTTGTATTCGACATTCTTGGAAAGACTAATACATGCTAGCAAATATATATATATATACAAATAATAGAATTCACTTTTGCCCCAATTAGAATAGTGATACATCAAGCGAAGTCGACTAAACTTGTCTAAAAAGGTCTTAATCAACCCTCCCCCAAATTTCAGCATAGAACTAATTCCGTAGCTAGCAGTTACAAATGGTAATAATATATCAAACCGTTACTTACATGATAAACTACTGGTCAGTAAAGCTATTATGTGATTGTATCTGAATTGCTTCCAATTTGCCTTTATCCAACAAATCAAGTCGTTCTCGTCAAAGTAAAAAGCATTTATCTGCAAAAAACAAATATAATAGTAGTAAACGTCCAGTAAAATAAGCAATAGAGATAAAATGGGTTCCTCTCATTTTAATATGGATATGTTCAAATTTTGCGCTTAGTCCATGTACAGTGTAGGGCTCTATAATCGCATTTAGTCTTAAATTCATTATCTACCTCAAATAAAGCATCTGATATAATGGTAGCAACAAAACAAATCAAGAAAGAAAAAATAATATTATCAAGTTTTTTAAATTATGTAGCTTAATGCAGGACAACTTGATGATATGACAGGACTAACAAAGACCAATGATCCCTTTAAAGAGGGCAAAGTACATGATGATTTGCTAATCAAAATGCATACTGAGTAAAATGTAATTCTTATTTTAGAGTTTATTCATTTTTTTACCATATTTTCCTTTTTTCATGCATTCTTTGATGTGCATAAGTAAAATTTAAGGATATTAATTTGATGTAGCTAAATTACAAGTTTGCAATACAAGTTGTGCTGACAGATCAGGTAAACTTTGATATAAAATTTGTCATAAAATATGTATCGGAAATATGGGCAAATAGAGACTTTAGAATACACTTCAAAATATCATTAAAATTTTCAATTTATCTCAGATTATTTATTACTTGAACCTAAATCAGAACAATGTACCATGTGGCATAAAACTATAGTTTAGGTTTAGCTGATTTTACTATTATATTTTAATTTCTCTGTAATGCAGGCAAATTTGCATGATTTAAGTCAATAGGTCACCAAACCACATGGTAACTCTCCTCATTAATCTTGTACTAGCCTAATTGCCGCAGATCTCTACAATGTAGTAAGAATTGGACAATTTTGGCATATGCAAAATTTTTACGAGTTTCATCAGCGTACTCAACCAGATACTGTTCACTCTGCCAATTGTTTGTGAGTATGCACATAACAGTATCTATATAGCAGCATATATGACATTAATGTATGTATGTATCTCACCCATCCCATGACATAAGTTCGGGACCGAATAGGGCCCTCTGGGGGAATAAAATCTAATCCCCCACTTAGAGCTCGTAAATCCATTGACATCAATGCCCGTCCCTCGGTACTACACGATGACTTGCTTCGTGAAAATCCTTCTAATAACCCAATCATGAGAGCTTGCACGCATGCCTAAATATCTTACAAAATTATTCAAACTAACACAGATATGTACAATTTTCGTGTAATGATAAGCTTTCGCTAATGGATTTATAATTGAACGAGTTCAGCGTAACTATAGGTCTTCAGTAACAGTTTAAATTAAGTTAATATGTATAAATCAAAAGTTAGTATTTTGGTACAACATTTGAAAGAAAATTTTTTAGATTTAATTACAGTGGCAGAATCTTATAGCCTACACAAACCTATGGAATAAGAAAACATTAAATTAAAAAAGTTCTAATGCAATTTAAAGGGCTATTCTAAGATTTCATAGACTATCCCACTAATTTTTTTATTTATTTATTGCAACAAAGCAGAGTAATACATTATTCCTTAAAAGAACTAATTAATTTTAAAATAATTTCTAAAAGGTAAAAAAAAGATGCAGAGCAATGAAATCTATCATCAAAATTTTTTGTGATTAAACGGAATTGGAAAAATCACTAATACTTTACCTGATATACACTGGAGCGTGTATGGGTAGGTATGCATAAAAGTGATTTTGCTGAATCTGATACCCAGATACCATACAGCTTATTCAAATGATTTGTCCAGGATTCCACATAATCGCTTGGATCATTTGATAGTTCATCTGAAAATCATCAATAAATATAAAAATCATGTAAGGTACTAAATAGATATCAAAAATCAGTTTTCACCTGAATAGAACGCATAGGTGTTTTACTCGAATATATAGAGATTAAGATACTTACGTGATGAATATCAAAGATAGAAATCTTACTGAGAAGAAAGAAAGAAATTATATAGCGATAGAGAGCACTATGAGTTTTGAAAGTTAAATATTCAACTTCAACTTTAAACTGTTCCATAAAAATAATCGAAGAACAATTATATGGCTGTAATTCAGTAAAGGTAACCATACTATGTATCTACAGTTAACAAGTCAGTATCAATATAAACTATCATATAATAAGTATCTTGCGCTATCTTTAAGAAACATAGAGGCAGTGCTATTCGAATATTACAGAAGAATATTGTATGAGGTCCAAAAAAATTCTTGTGAATCTGGACATGATTCATTATTGTGACTGTTTCAATAAAAGCAACATAAAAAGCCAATTTCTGAATTTTTGTCTAACCTAAATCCCAGGACTTCGCAGACACATCAGATATAAGCTGCTTTTCATTGATAAGAAGCGATCCAGAGCAATGAATTATGAATTTACGCATTTGTAAAGCACATTGAAGTACAGATGTAACATGCGCAGCTGTCCTGAGTAAAATCACAATTATGATGACAGAGTTTAAAAACATAAATACTAGAAAATTAGTGTAAACTTTGGATTTAACGAACTCGCTTTAAGAAAATTTGCATTTAGCAAAAAAATTATATTACCTCCAAGTTCGGATTCAGATTTTCGGGTACAAGGAATTTTAGGCATGATGAATTGATTCGGTGATTCCGACAAATTCGATATCTCCAAGGTTTACTGTATGCGTATTTTATATTATAAAAAATTACTAAAAAGCGACTAAAAAAGGATCGATACTACTTTAATATAGAGTTCTGTACAATATTTAAGAATAATTTGAAAGAATATTAATAAAAAAATTTTAAATTAAAGCTTTATTATATTCATCAGTTTTAATAAAAGAAGAAAAACAATTTTATATATGTAAAACGGTAGTTTAAGTACCATAATTAATTAGGTGCAAGTATGCATGAATGCATGTATAGGCTTGTTTTTTACCAACGCATTTTCAAATTTGGCACTTGGAGTAAAGAATAGATTGCCATGAGAAATAGTAATCAATACAATGCAAACTAAAATTGAATTTATGTTTCTTACCATTTCTGACCATTTGTTTTGCGCCAAAATTCTACTACTTCAATCAGTTTATTTACCAAATGAAAATAAATATTTTTCACATTGTGGAGAAATATTTACGTAATACTCTATTGAATAGTTTAATAATAAGAGGCGAAAAATACTAGTGTGAGCGAAGAATACAAATTAATAATAATATTCATGATAAGTAACTAATGAATGAATTTGATGCAACACAAAGGGTTCAAATTCGTGGTTTCTGATACTGTTCACCGTGATTAACTTTACGGCCTATGTAATGTGTAGAGTCGTTACATCATTTGAAACATTACTAAATTTTTACTTACTCGATCTAATTAGATTTGGCTATTGCAACAAAAAAATGAAAAAAAACAGAATTCTTCAGTGCAAATGCTTCATGGTCCAAAATGATCTACATTGGGTTTAGGCCCGTTTGACACCGAAAACATCGGTTTAAACAGAGTGCTATAAACGGACACAGAGCTAATTCTGTGATAAATATTATCCAATTACTTTCCAATATGACGATATTATAGATATAGATATGCTTTTTACTCTCTAGATTGCACTTCATTGTCTTCCAGAATATAGACTATATAACTTGACTATTTTTACCTGATACAATTGTTCGGTGACAAAAGCCTATGCCCTATCAAATACTCTACTACTAATTCCACCACTTTTGCAACAAAAATACAGCTTTCTGCAGCAATGATTCGTTCGGGAGCAAAATTAAAACCGCCCCCTGAATTCAAAATACAATCCGGTACCAACATTAATGGTACAGGTACTTTATCGGAGCCACAGAAAAAGTCCTTTTTCGGAACATTTCCCTTCGAAAGGGTAGGAGTTGTAGAAAAAGGCAAATGCGAGAAAAAAGTTTCTAATGTTGAAGCTTCCTTTTGAGCATCTAGAATCATATTTCGAATTGGTGGGGTCATCGAAAGGGGACTTGATTGTGAGCTTCCATTGGCCGAATTTGAATCAGTTCCTTTTGGGCTCATTTCATTAGTTGCTTTTTTGGGAGATATTAGCCCTCGTTTGCTTTCTACATTGGAATTTTGATTTTGAATAAGGCTGCTATGTACACGCAGCATATATGTTTTTAAAACTGCATATTCTTCATCTTCTACAAGAAGAGGCATATATTGTTCTTCTCCAGCTTCGAAAAGGCCAGAAATACGTTCTTGGGGGATGAACAAGGTGAAAACAGAATGAAAATACAATTCTACAAGAGCGAATAGGCCATCTAATACGTACATGGGTTCAATATGATTGTGTAAGTTCATGATCTGTATGTAACTACCCATGTAACTTACAATTCCATTTAGAGCAGACTGGGTAACAACCCAATTTGACCCGTATAACAATATTTCTTCATCTGTTGCAGTTGTAAGAGACTTCATTTCATTGGATACTTCAATGTTTTGATACATTCCATACCCAATTTCTTTCTGTTCATGGGTTTCCAGAATATCCTGTTGCATCTCTTGAAATTGGTTCTCTTTAGCTTGACTTGTAGACAACCGTGAACCAGCATGTTTATCATTATCAGAAGGCTTAAAAGATTCAGATTCAGGAAATGTTAGCTGGTGCTCAGATTTTGTACAACTATTCAAATCACAGTTTTCATGAGACACTTCAAACGGGTTGCCACGGGTACACCATCTTTCAAAAAATTTCTCATTTCGATTTTGAACTATGTATCTATGATTGCAAGAAATAAAATTGAACTCGGTGCTTCTAGAGGTAAAATTCTTCATTGAAGTTTCAATAATCTGTTGAATAATTGTTCCATCAGAATCATTTTTTGTCGTTTCACTTTCCTGGCGAAGAGGTACACGATGCCACTGCTCGCATTTTATCATCTTTCCGAGCACCACCATGGCTTCTGTATGTGCTCCATCGAAAAATTCAAATGTTTTTGCACGTAAAAGCTCTAAATTATAGGAATAGAAGAAAATAACAAAAATGAATAGCATTAACATTTAGAAATGAAAGTTCACTATTTGGCATATAAATTTGAAAGGGCATAGTGCATAAATTGCAGAGAAAATTTAGTCGACTTTGAATTATTACACTTGCAGATGCTTTGCATACAAAATAGTATATGCAGCATTCTAGAACATTGTTCTGCAATAATTCTAGATTAATATTCATGTTAAAGTAGGTTGGAAGACTTTTCATACTATTTTTTTCTGTTGCATCGATATAGAGCCATTCCTTTTTTTACTACTCCTGTTATCTATGCCTTTCCAGTATAATTCAAAATAAATTAAAATTATGTTACATGGGAATATTGAAAACTGAAATTTGAAGCATTTCTTATAGTTTTACCTCCTCTACTTCTGGTATCAAACTATACAACCCAGTGCAAACCAATGAAAAGGGTTAAATTGGAAAAACAGTTTTAAAAAGGACAATATTTGATCTTTTCGATGAGCTCTATATATTGATCATAATAAGCAGTACTGATGACTAAAAAGCCACAGGCTGCAGCATTAAAGTAATTATCAAATTAAAGAATTTGAATAAAGCGCTTTAGCTGACAGGAAAAAAATTTATTAAAATCTTTTTTCATCTGTTATGATATCCCGTTAAAACATATTCTTTTACAAGGAATATATATTAAACTAAGTAGAATTATTGATTAATTGTCACAGACACGATACCAGTTGTGTTACTTAAGGAATAAAGTAATCTAATTTAAAATATTTGCGAAAAATAGTACACTTGCCTTTGAGTTTAGTGCTGGTATTCATTTCACTTCCAGAGGTGTATTCATCGCCAATAAATATCATTATTTCAATTGTATGGATAATTAATCCAAAATCATCAGTTTTTAACCCTCCTCCTTGAAACGCAGTCATACTAAGCACTTTAGAAATGCTCCGAGCAATAAAATTCCAGAACAATTTACATTGGTTCTCCATATTCGATATGAATAGAACAAGATCCTTTCTACTGAAATTCGATGAATTACTATCATAAGTACTGGTACAACTATCGAGCACTTTTTCAGTGCTATCAATAATCGCAGAATAACTGTCAATAGTGGTACTAGCACCAAAATATTGATTACTAGCATCCATGGCTTTTTTAACTGCATTAGTAGCCTCATGTCGAACTGAACTTTTTTGCATGTCATCCAAATTGTTTCCGGAGCTCTCTGAAGAATTTTCTGTGCAATCAAAATTGTTCTTTGGGCTAGCAGAAAATCTATCTCTGCAAACACATAAATACTTCCTCATTTCATAGTGCGAGTGCATAACTTCAGTACATTTTTTGCAAAAACTCACAATGATTCTCAAAAGGCTTGAAGACGGAATAGAAAAACAATCCAATAGAAAATCTTCATTATGGCCGAGCAGCCAATCAGATTTGTCCAAAGAATCCAATTTCACATCTCTCACTTCATCAGCCAGAATACAGAAAAATGAATTTTTTATGTCTCTGATGATTGTACTTTCGACAATCAAACTAAGGTTCGAAACAGCTTGTTCGGGTCTGGATAGGGAGAGAAAATCTGGGGTTACACAAGGGTTTATATTAAATAAATTTTTACACTCGTTGTAGGTTTCACTTAAGGTGGAATCAGTTTCCGTTACAGAATCTCTCCCAACATCAGACAAAAGCTGAATATTATTGAGCTGGTTACTTTGCAGTTCTCTTGCAATAAATTTACCCTCTCCCACATCACCATTTACATTTGCACATGAATTAAAACGTCCAGTAATAGGATGCAAAACTTCAAGCATAATGCAGACTTCAGCAACATACTCAAACTTCTCTGGAGAAAAAATTTGACAAATTTCTGAGACTATTTGGATGACTTTCTCAGATACCCCAATTAAAATGCATTGTATTCGTTCTTGAAAGGCAGTAAGAGCCTTTAAGTCGCCCAATCCTGTCAAATTGGGGTTTCTGAAGGTCTCCTTTAGCTCTTCAATTTTTTCAATCATTTGTTTGAAATTTCCACTTTCAAAATCTGATATGATGGTTGCTTCTGATGCATGGACGGATGTGATAGAGGATATAATTGAAAGGAGATTTTGAAGCAATTTTTTGCGATTGTTTAAGTTGAGAACATGGAGAATAGGTTTACATCCTTGTAATGATGAGTTTTTTAAGTGTTGGCGGGCCTTTGATGCTTGATATACGGCTATAGACAAATCTTTATCAACAGCTTGAACCTGCCCAAAAACAAAAAAAATAATCATATTTAGTACATAGTATCTTCGTAATGTAGACAAACTATCGTTAATTTTGAGTAATTCATATAAAATCGGTAAAATTTAGCCAGATACAGACTAAACTGCTCTAATCTATCCATGAAGAATATATATATATTGGATTAAAAATGGAATTGTAAGGATACCTGCTTCATACCTTCAGCTAAAGATGCATAATTTTCCTGAATCTTAGCAGCAAGCTGCCTTGTAATGGCCTCTCTAGCTAAATCCATATCTCTAAGTTCAGTCTCTAGGTACTGATCCATAAGCATTGACCCTCCATCATGGGGCATGGCTGGCATGTCGAGGACAATATGTAAAACTGGATCGAATGCCGGTTCAAAAAATTGTGCGTCTAAAGTTCTAAGTACTTCTTTCTCGCTTCGTAAAGGGATAACTTCGAAAGGCATCTGAAATTGATAAAATATTGTTTCGATTAATGGTGAATAAAATATGTTTTATACATTAACATATTCAATGATAAAATAAAAAATAAAGTACTTTTTCACGGGAAAATGTTTGGAAAGACAAAATTTCGACAAAATGCTAACATACTGCAAAAGACATCATGTAAATTGCAGTTTTTTTATCAAATGCGAAACTATTGGGCAACTGCACTAACTTGCAAAAGGAACTAGACACAAATAAACTGAATTCTTCAAAATCGAGAATATGAGGTTAATATCGACTACAGAAATGCACCCATTTTTGTTTGAGTGCTTGGTTTTGGTATTTGCATTTCAAACACAGATCTAAATAAAAAAATTTATCTACGTATGCAGGACAATAGTCTTCAGAGCAATGATGAATAGCAATTCATAGCCATATTATGTAAATCTGACATAGACTCGAAAATAATGACTTAAATTTTGGTTTGCATCAATTTTCATTGTTTCAAATTGAAAATGCAACTTTCAGATATTTTTTTTATAACCTACCCGAATTGTACTATGCGAATCAGGAAAAAGATCATCTAAATCAAGACAGATCGATTCCGGGCCATGGCCAACGCTCGATATTCCCAAAGAAGAGCTAGTTGAGAAGTTCTCCTCCGCCAGTCTCTCATCGGCACTGATATTAGGATTAAGATCATCATTAGCAAATCCACTCAGTGTGCGTGGATCATAAAGGCTTCCAAGCGAAACATCGAGATCCTCGACTTTAAGAAGACCAAGTGAGTCAAGTGCAGAAAACTGGCATCAGTAAAACAGATAAATATCTCAAAAAATAATACAATACTGTTAAGCTCTACTTACTCATTTAAAATTTTACTTTGAGCTACTGAATATACCACTTTTGGCAGACCTAAAGTCATGTGAAAAGAGAAGAAAAAGTAGGCTACTTATATAATAAACAAAGGAAAATAAAAATCAATATTCTAATAATAATATATAAGTTGTACAGGCATTCTTTTAATATATAAAACGAATACAAAAATATAAATTTTCAACTAAAACTATCTAATGCCGATAAACTCAAATCGGCAATTACAGTAAAAAAGGTTTTGCAAAAATTCGATTTTTTTTTCCTTATTTTGAGAACATGGATGTAGGAAGAGAATCTACATAGCGCATACCATAGGAAAAGGGCGAATAAGTCGAAAATAATTAATCTAAGAACAATATTTCAAAACTTATGAATGTTGATTGGTGAATTGTTCGTTTTGTGCTCAAAGTCTTGGGCATATGCCACGGCTAGTAAAAAAGATTGACAATTAAACGTTCCAATGGAAAATTCGACACTTTTCGAGAGAAATTGAATGTCAATAATTACAATTTAAGCTATGAAGAAATTCGCTTTTAGCAAATAGTTATAAATTTATGCCACCTTGGACAATAAAGATTCATGATAAACAGAGACACCAGAAAACCAAACCGGTATTGCAAGAAGTTCGCAGAATAACGAATAAAAACGCTATGTCATGAAATTTTCCAACCTTAAGAGCGTGAAACTCGAGCTTAGATTTAAACATCGACATCCCTGAATTTTCACTTGATTTGACTTTGTCTTCATATTCTCCTTGATCATTGGTGGATACGGTTGGCTTTCTAAGGAAACTGGTCCCCTTTGAAAGAGCGGAAGCAAAGAACGATTGTGGCTGTTTTGGAAACGATTCAGTACTTAACGAATCTATGGGATTCTTACTGCTGAATGGTTTAATATCCTTTGAATGCATAGTGAAAGAATGAGATGTTAACTTGGAAAGCCGTGTTGAGAAACACTTAATCGAATTTTAAGTCTATTTCATTGTACCTCAGTACCGTGACTCGTCAAATATAGCGCGTACAGGTTCTGTTCGAACAAACTACTTTAAATTGCATAGTCCGCTACGATTAGTGCATTGCAAATACGCCGCGGACTTTATCGGATACTCTTAAAATAAGCTAAACGCATTTTTTATTTCAATCATGAATATTTCCTTCTTCCATTAGCTCTTCCTCGAAAGTGTTGTCATACAGTGGCAAACACTGTTCTGAGATGCTATTTGGATTTTCACTTGGACATAATTCATCTTCTACTTCATCCTTCAGACAGACAGACAGATGTACATACAAACTTATACATGCATACATTTATGCATTTATCTAATGCAACTCAATTTGTTTTTTTGTTTATAAGTAATGCATCTTTAAGCGTAATTCATTTCATTTTTTACTGTTTTCTTGCAAGTAATAAATTATCACAACTTTCTTACATGCAATACACTCTGCAATGGTTCATTCCTTTTGGTAGATGCAGGCACTGAAATTAGAAATGCAAAAAATAAAAAAAGGGTTAAAGATACTCTAAGGGGGAAAATGCAGAAAAAGTCAGTGCAATAGTTCTAAAGAGGTAGGCGCATTGACTATTTCTTTTGATAAAGGCACTATATCCAATTTAAGTATGTTTCTTTTATCTTTCATTGAACGTTTACCAGCATTTTCTTGCCTATGACCGAGGCAATATATTGATTGACTCAAAACAAAACATGAGATCAATGTAATAAATTTACAAGGCTTGTATTATGGTAATAATTTTTGTGATTGCACTTCAATACTTGCAATTATTTGTCCAACTTCATAGTGGATGACAACAGTAAGTATGAGTGACTGCTCATTCATTTGATGGAAACTATAACAAAGCCTAAGTGAAAAAAGCTATACAAAAGAAATGAAAAAATGCAAAAAATATGGGATCCAAATAGCCTTTATTCGAACAAAAACAATCAATTATGTAGCTGCATATTAACTTGTACCGTCCTAAGATTGAAGCAAAGCAGTATTCATTGACTTTCAATGCATGTTAATATAATCTTTGAATAAGAAATTTTGAAGCAAGTAGTAAACTCTAGGGGGCATTTCAAGAACTTGCAAGGGCAGCCCACTTGTATGCATGCCAATTTTTTATTTCATTAATCCAGTTTCATATGCTTTAGCAATAGCCTTACTGACATTTTATAATTGAAAGCATATTTTATTACTAAAACATCATCTATCACAAACTGTTAGGAACTGATTTGTACACCGTGCTTTCTATTAAAAATACTCATTGTAGTTTGATATATTTCTTTGTAATTGAGTTGTCATTAGCATATCATGTAATATGTTGACAAGATTCATTCTTGGCAATACATGATTGAATTCATCAACTATACTGTTATACCACATTCTGGTTACATTTTATTGTTTTATTGAATGTGCAATAGTGCATTAAAGGATTCTTACAGTTTGCCAAGAAAATTACAATAAAAACTATGAGTTGCGAAATTTCTCCGGAAATGATTGAACAGCTAGTAAAGAAGAACCAAGGTCTACAGGCGCAAGTTGAAGTTCTTCAGCAACATTTGACAAGTAATTATTACGATGATTGTCCTGTTGTAACCAATCCACCGGCACAAGTTGTATCCATGACAAATCTTGTACCAGAGCCTGATGTTCATCTTCCGGATGTTTTTAGTGGTGAACGCAAAACTCGAAAGCATTTATTCTGCAGTTAAAAGCTATTTTTTGCACCCAGCCATGACGTTTTACCTCAGATAAAGTTAAAGTACTTTTTGCAATTAATATACTTTGGGACACAGCGTTTAATTAGATCATGCCATATTTGGAATCAGACCATCCTATGGTAAAATCATTTGAGTAGTTTGAATGGATGTTTTTGGTAACTTTTGGGGATATCAATTTTCCATGTCAAGCAGAATTTGAGCTTCTTGAGTTAAAGCAGAGAAGACGTCCTGTTACTACATATATATCAGACTTTCAACGGCTTTTGATGGAACTGGGATGGTCTGGAGCAACCTTAAACAGTATATTTTATAAAGGATTGAGTAATAAAATTAAGTTTGTTATGCAATTATGATTGACCTGAGAATATAGAAATGTTTTATGAGTTAGTGGTGTGCACTGACAAGCACTATCTGTAGTTTTAGCAGGAGATACAAGGAGGTCAGTATGACTATTCTCCAAGACATTATTTTGGGAAATTCGATTATAATGAAAAAAATCTTAAGAATATTGATGGTGATGACATAGTAGTTGGAGCTATTTGTGTTAGGAACCGCTATGCACCATTACTCATGGAGGATACGGATAATAGCGACAGTTCATGAATTATGATATTGTTAAGAATTGACTGTTACTTTGAATAATCAAGTCACTCGTATAAAGATTATTTATATGTAACGACTGTTCAAATGTAATGATTATTCAAATGTAACGAATAAAAGGTGTAACGACATTTTTGTATATAATTATGAAGTGCAAAGATCACTCTTTGCAACATCTTAAGTATACAGATATCTATAAGTTTCTTCTTGTGTGTTTGTTTAGTAATGCTCGTTGCCGTTGAATAGCAACAGTACTTACAATTTGAGGCCCCATTTCCTCAGCTGAATGTGAAAGATGTTTTCAGGAGAGACTGTGCTTTTATTGTGGAAAGCCTGGACATACCAAGAACAATTGTCAAATGTAAAGAAATCATAATGACAATTACTGAGGTATCAGCTTATTTGAATTACTCAAAAAAATCATGAAGACAGTATAATTTGTTTATTTTGTGGTTCAAATTTGCACAATATGAATACATGCCTGTGTAACTAAAATTTTCTTAGAGACTTACCAAATCACAAATATAAAAGTTCATTCAAATCAAATGTATTGATTGCAATTACTCCTGAAAGTAAATCTCAATATCTGTAAGTAAATTTAGAAGTTTGAGATGCAAATAATATGAAGCACATTATCTCAACATTAGTCAATTCAGGTTGCAATTGATCACTAATTAACAGAGATTTTGCCTCTAAATTGGGCCTCACTTTCATTTCTTTCAGTAAGCCTGTAGTGTTTGAAGTAATAGATGGATCAACCTTACCATCGGGTATAATTACAGATCAAGTGGACTGTTTGATGAGAAGAATGAGTTCAAATTCGAATCAAAACTATTTGTGGTTAATTTTGCTCACTCAGATATTATTCTAGGACTTGATTGGTTACAAGATTATCATCTGATTATCGATTGGGAAAACTTATCATTGAAAATAAATTGCAAGCATGGTCATTTGGGGGAATTGAACCACCAACCTATCGGTACACCATGAATGCCCATACCCACTGTTGGGGAAAATATATCTAAATTAGAAAAAAATTCTGTGAAATCCCAAAAAATTAATGACTTTCCTGAAGACAATCCTGCTGAATTCAATGACAACTCTCAAGATGATTCAAATAGTTCAGATGAAATTTGTAAGATTGATACAAAAATACCCTCAGAATATCATGATTTTAGCATCATTTTCTTAAAGATTGAGGCAGATACATTACCCGAGCATTGAAAATTTGATATGGCAATAGATATAATTCCGGATAAAAAAGTACCCTGGGGTTCTATATACCGTTTATCAGAGATAGAACTAAAGACATTAAAAGACTATCTTGATAAACCGTTAAAAAAAGGTTTTATTTGCCCATCTTTGTCACCCGCTGGTGCTCCTATTTTTTTTGTAAAAAAGAAAAGCGGGGAGTTATGACCTGTAATAGATTACTGCGGATTAAATAAGGTAACAGTAAAAAACAGGTATCCCTTACCCTTAGTTCATGAGATGTTATACCGTTTTTCAAAAGCTCGTATATTTTCAAAAATTGACATGAGGGGTGCATGCAATTAAGTACAAATAAAGGAGGGGAATGAATGGAAAGCTGCCTTTTGTTGTCATTTTGGCCACTTTAAATACAAAGTAATGCCACTTGGTCTGACTAACGCGCCAGCTGCATTTCAGAGCCTAATGAACAAAATTCTTCATGACTCTTTAGATGTATTTTGCGTAGTATACCTTGATGATATATTGATCTACTCTGAAGATCCAATTCAGCATACAAATCATGTTCAACGGGTTTTGGATTGATTAAAGAAAAACCGATTATTTGCAAAATTGGAGAAAAGCTCTTTTTCGACAAATCGCATTGATTTCTTGGGTTATGTTATATCAAATACAGGTATTGAGATGGACCCAAAGCGAATATCAAGTATTGAGACATGGCCAGATTCTGTAAATGTGAAGATGCTACAATCTTTCCTGGGGTTTGCAAACTTTTATCAAACCTTTATTTGTGACTATTCAAAGATGATTGTTCCGCTACTGAAATTATTAACAAAGAATCAACCGTTCGATTGGACAAATTCCTGTACTTTGGCATTTGAAAGACTGAAGGCTATTAAAACTGCATATATTTTACATCACCCAGACAGTTCCAACACATTTATTGTTGAGACTGATGCTTCTGACTATGCTATTGGGGGAGTATTATCACAAGTATGAGGATAAACTACGACTGATTTCATATTATTCAAGGAAACTTTTGCCTCCAGAAATCAATTATGAGGTTCACGGCAAGGAACTTTTGGCTATAATTGCTTGTTTTTACCAATGGCAACCATTTTTATTGAGTACTATTGAACCTGTAAGGGTAGTAATGGATCACCAGAACCTGCTACACTTTTCAATGATGAAGAAGCTAAATAGAAAGCAGGTACGATGGTCAGTTTTTTTTAGCTGATTTTAATTTTCAGATTACTTTTAGACCTGGAATTCAAGGAGGAAAACCCGATGATTTAAGTTGAAGGGTTGATTACCAACTCAAATTGGATGATGATCAAGTCAAAAGTCAAGAACAAATATTACTACAGAAGGATAAATTCAGTTTGGGTGTCACTCACAAAAAAAGCAATTTGACATTACTGGAGTAAATAAAGTTAGCTCAAGCAGAAAAAGGATTACTTCAAAGGCCCCTTGAAGATAAACATTACCACATAGAAGATGATTACCTTCCACTTAGAGGTAAAATTGTCATCCCTCATTTATTGAAATTTATAATTCTAGAAACCTGTCATGATTCGTCCTTTGCAGGCCATCCTGGTGTTTAAAAAGCATTTGAACTATTATCTCGTTCTTATTGGTGGCCTACAATTAGAAAAGACTGCACTTCTTATGTGGAGTCATGTGAACTTTGTGCCCGTTCTTAACCAGATCACAAAAAGCCGGCTGGACTACTGTTGCCTTTACCAATTCTGCCATGTCCATGGCATTCAACTTCAATGGATTTGATTACCCACCTTCCTCCAATAGAGGGGGGTAGATTCTGTATTAGTTGTTGCCAATCGATTCTCAAAAATGGCTCATTTCATTGGATGTTCAAAGAATATTAATTCATCCCAATTGGCTGACATATTCGTGGAACATATAGTCCAACTTTATGCTTTTCCGTGTGATATAGTATCCAATCAAGTATCTATTTTTGTGTCAAAGGTTTGGTCAAGTATTTTAAAATACTATGGAACTTCACAATCACTTTTGTCTGCATATCATCCTCAGACTGATGGTCAAACAGAATGAGCAAATCAAGATTTAGAACTCTGCCTTTGAATGTATTCAGATCAACAACAACAGAAGTGGTTAGCTAATTTATCTAAAGCAGAATTGTGTTATAACTCCAGATTTCATTCAAGTATTAGAATGTCACTCTTTTGTGCTAATGATGGGTATGAACCTGTACTTGATGGGTCAACCAAATTACTACTCATATCTCCACCAACAGTTCAGGATTATGTGTGATCCATTCAAAAAATTTTTGGAGTAATCTCTGAAGAGCTAAAAGCTGCAAGTGATTCAGCAAAGTATTTTGCAGACAAGAGACAACGTGATGAAGAATTTCAGGTTGGTGATAAAGTGTACTTAAGTAAACAGAATATTAGGACAACACGACCATGCTCAAAATTGGATTAGAAGAAAATTAGACCTTTTCCAATTGTAATGAAGATTAATTCAGTTGCCTATAAGTTAAAATTACCGCCTAGTATGTCTAGAGTTCACGATGTGTTCCATATATTACTATTACCATTACATAAAATGATCAAGGATCCAGAATGAAAAAGCTATGCACCGCCACCAATTCATACTGATGAGTCCGGAGATTTCTATGAGGTTGAAGACATTTTAAATGTAAGGAAAATCAATGGAAAATTCCATTTTTGGGTATCATGGAAAGGCTATCGTGATGGAAAAAACTCTTGGGAACCAGAGGAAAACATGTTGAACTGTCATGAACTGATTCAAGATTTCAAGAAATGTTTCAAGAACTGTATGGAAACCACGGCAAAGGGGGCGCATGTTAAGAACTGATTTGCACACCGTGCTTTCTATTAAAAATACTCATTGTAGTTTGATATATTTGTTTGTAATTGAGTTAATTCATTAATTTATCATGTAATGTGTTGACGAGATTTATTCTTGGCAACACATGATTGAATTAATCTAATATACTGTTATACCACATTCTGGTTACGTTTTCTTGTTTTATTGAATGTTTAATAGTGTATTGAAGGATTCTTACACAAACTAGAACATGAGCTTGTAATATACTGAATACTGAAGTCCTTTTGGCACCAAATGACTTTTCAATATTAAGTTGATTTCAAGACCAATGAATTGTATATATGTATAATCCAAGAAACCAGAAAATACAAAGCATGGTATGTTATGCGTATACTATTATATCATTCATCTTTTTGCCTGTGTTGACAAGAGTGAATTTTGTCAATATTCTACAACTTATTCCACATGCATACAAGTCAAATTAGATTGTATAACTGCAACTCCATGAGAAAACCATATACAAATGTAGAAATACATACATGGATGACACGGGGAAACGTATTAGGTCCTGACAGTTGGGTTTTAATTTAGACAAGTTTTCCTGAAGTAGCAAATAGTCTGCCTGGGAGAGAGTACAAAAATGAATTTTTCATAAGCCCATACAGGTATCCTGTAGCTGTTAGTAGCAATAAATTCATTATCAAACTTGACTTACTATACTTTGGCATATGTTAGAAACATGAAATACAACAAAGCACAAGAAATTGTGACAGAAATATGTGTATTTATCATGCACTAATTGTGTTGATAGAAGTGAGCTGACTCTGCCAACACAACAGAATACATAACTGTTAGGGATCTGTTAGGAATCAATATATTAAAGACTATGCATATGACCAATAATAAACATCACCAGAGACCCAAAGAAGACACAAAGCCAATAATGTATTAATCCCTATTCATGTGTTGCCAAGAATCAATCTTGTCAGCACAATACTACTTAAGAGCACACGCATATGAGAACACACTTACGAGAACATACTTATGAGAACACACTAATGAAAACATACTCATGAGAACACACTAATGAGAACGTACTTTTACAAGAATACACATATAAGACGAATTAAGTCCATAGAGTCACAGTTTAATAACAGATCACGGCAAAACAGATCAGATCCTTACAACAACCCTACTGGCATCTGTGCAGCCAATTTACTTGGAACATCATAGATGAAAACTGGCTGCAGCTATAAAAATAGAATTAATCCCTAAGGGAGTTAATTCCTAACAGTATATTATTTTTGCAGCATTTGCTACAACTTTCATATCTCCATCAGTTCTGCTGATTGGTATCCAATTACTGTTGAAAGGGAAGGAGGAGACAATACAATCATACAATATATTTATTGGTACCTAAGGTGAGAAAAGTCCATGTACGGCAGAGGGCAGGCAAACAGCAAAGCAAAGAAAAGATTTAATATAAACATTAAAGTTTTATCAAACTTAAAAGAGTGTACATAAACACAAGACTGAACAAATAAATATGTCCCTGCTAGCTCCTGCAGTATATCCTCTTGAAGTGCCCTTGAAATTGGCTCTCCAGTGAATCTTGCTGAATCTCGCTGCATTTTCTTCTCCACAAGTAAATGCTGCAATTTGTCAAGACTAATGAATTGTATCAAGTGTAAGCCAGAAAACTAGAACAGTATAACCACAGAGATACTACACATTCAATACTATTTCATTTATCTTAGTTCATGTGTTGACGAGAGTGAATCTCCTCAACATTTTCAACTTATGCTTGCACATACAAACCGAATTAGATTGATATCATTACATATCCCTGAAAGGGTTGTAGATGAATAAACATAATACATGGCAAAAACATAGACCCCAACAAATTTCCATTGTTAAGCTTGTGACAATTCTAGAATTATTTAAAGAGCTCTAAGAATTTGTCTTTAGCAGAAATAAAGTGGAGTAAAGCAAAGTAATTGATAGTAAAGTCGATTCAAGCAAAATTAAAGTTTGATTACAACTTCAGGAATAATATCCAGTCAGTTGGAGTTTGAAGACAGTAAAGAAGAGTCTCTAAGGAGCATGATGATAATAGAATCATTCTTTTGTAGGTTGAACTGGTTGTAGAAAATGATTCAAGATGTTTCCAAGTAATCATAAGAAAGATGACACGTGGCAATTTGTGGAGTAGGTTCACAAAGAATTCCATAAAGGATTGTTGCAAAGGTGTTGACATAAAGGGTTTCGTATTTAAGGCGCAAATAGGATAAAAGGTGCAAATTGGTAAAAGGGGCAAAAATTATAGAAAAGGTGTAGGTGAAATATAGGCAAACATAGACAAGCATTTACAAACATAGTTGAGCAGTTATGCCGTAGCAATTTAAAGAGATAGCAGGACCAGCAAATATCCTGACAATTCCAACAATCACTTGTTAACAGCTTTGTATAACAATGCATCTTGTATTTTTCTGAAAATTTATTAACTTGTTAGATTAATCAAAAATGATTTTCCATCCACATTTATAGACTAATGAATTACTTTGAACTGAAATAGTTGCCAAAGACAGAGGTAGTTAAAGAATGCTGTGAGAATCTGGGGCAAACATTTGCAAACCTCAAAACTAAAGATTGCTTTTCAAATGCTCTATGACATAATTGACCATAATATGACAGGATTATTATCATAAATACATCTAGTTAGTAGGTTATAGAAAAATTTCTTTGTATATTGGAGAAAGATATGAGTTTTGGAAAGAGAGATTATTTGTTCTTTGAAAATAAGTATTGTGGAATAATTCTCAGTTGAGTAACTTAATTCTCAGGTACATAGATTCAAATCAACATTTATAGTTGTATGTTGCTGTGGTGAACTAGAATGAAAAAGAATACAGGTATATTTACAATTCCTGATGAATTTAATAGCAGCTTTGACATTATAACTGGAGGGGGGCGGGTTTGTGATCATGCTATAAATTAACATCAGTGCAGTTAACTGATATTGGTGAAATAAGCATTTCTTTTTGGGTTAAATGTATTTTGTAACCATAGTCCACAAACAAATAGAAATGTCTTTAAGAACTATGCAAGCAATATAATACATCAAATAGGTGGGATATTTCTGAGGTGGGGAAGTTCATAGAACGAGTATACTCTTTTATTAATTTATTAATTTTTAAACTTTACATATTCTCCATCTTTCGTTCGCCCTTCTTTCGATAGAGTAGTTACTCCTAACCTCCTGGATTCCCAGGATTGAAATGATGTAATGCATACTTCGCGTGAAATGCACAAAATTTTGAAAAATCTTCCATTATATTTAATTCACATAACATAGTCGTCGTGCGTTTCTAGAAATACATTACGATAGGGCATTTAGTTTCTTAGTCGAGCCTGAATGACGCGCGTCGTAAGAAAATTTACTTTCCTTCTTTCTCTAACAGTGCACATACTGAAATTTACGGCAGTCGCGGATGACGCGACGGTTGATGTAGAATTTTTGCAAGGTCATTAACTGTCTGTAAAACTCATTGGATCATATTCGGAATTGCGCTGATCATTCATTTCCATTTTACGAATATCCAGATGCCATTCCCTATAGTTCAGACGTGGTGGAAACTATTTCTGGTGCGGATCCAGATTACTCAGTTGCTGAAGAAAAGATTTCGAATCTGTCGAGTCCACTGGTTCAAGCCGTTTTTCCTATTTTAGCAAAGTCATTACCTGCTGAGAAGTACGATACTGGTTGCGAATCTTCGATCTATCAATGTGACGCGGCAACTCAGCTACTCTCTATTGTTCGTTTTCAAAATTCCAATGGACTTAATGAAGTCAATGAGAACATTGAATGCAACCTTCGACAACCGCATGATCGCAGAATTGCGATCCTACTGCACGGGTTCTTAGCCTGCACACAAAAGTGGCACGATGTGTCGGTTCAACTTACTATTGCTGGATTCGACGTTGTTGTCCCTCTACTTACAGGACATGGAGTGGCACACTCACAACAACCAAGCCCACTCCACTTTGTTCCTAAAGATAAAATGAGTGAGCCTGTTTGGTCTGTTGATGTCGGTTACGGGATTGTTGCCAAAGCTGTACACGATATTGTTATCTCCGCTGTACATGAATTAGGCTATGCAGAAATAATGTTGGGTGGATTCAGTGCTGGTGGGGCTGTCATTGTTGATGCCTTAATGCTCCTCAGCGCAAATCCTCAATTCAGCGATTCAGATTTTAAGCGCATTCGTATTGTTCATGTGGCTACATTCTTGGAAACTCCAGATAAAGTAATCCAAGTAGCTCGCGACTTTTACCCTCTACTCTGGCTTAATAAACTTAGAATGAAAGGGCAGTGGTTTCACATTGAACGTTACAGTGGTCATCCATGGAGACTATTTCAACATTACGGACGCAAGGGATATTTGTCTCTAACCCGATCTCATCAAATGCGACTATTGCGTTACATTACTAATGTTCGAAGACGATTCAATAAACTAAAAATTACTTCTCGATCGGAGAAGAAACGAAAATCAGCAGAACGTCTGCTCTCTACTCCAGTTCTAGCTGTAGTTTTGCTGAATGATAGCACCATCGTCGTTGATATGCTACTTGATGTGCTGGCAAGTCACCATTCAGATGAAAATAGAATCATATGCGGACTGAAAAGTAACCATCCTCTAACTGGAATGTGTGGAACGTGCTGTGATGAGGAGCATTGCTCTTGGTTCGATGAATATGATGATAGGGATCCAGTTAAAGGTCAGTTAATATTTTTTCCTAACAGAATTACACAAATAAAAAAAAATTATATCTGTAATCTCAATTGTAAAAGAATATAATAAAAATGAATCGAGTAATAATACTAGCTTGTAAACTTCATAGAGCTCATCAAGCCTCTTGCATTCAAATCTAGATCATAGCAGTTATGGATGGCTGAGATTGTAAGATGAAGTATACCTCAATGAAAGGCACAAATTTAATAGTTTTCTGTAATACCTTTTCAACACTCTCGCTGCATGCATGAAATATTTTGAATTCATAGTGACCATGAGTATTTTACCTTATTTTTGACAAGCAAAACATAATTGGTAATGACAATTAACATTTTATAATGTACATTAGTTATTTACAAATTTTTATGTAAATTTGCAACATATTCAGGGTCAATAATATTTTTAATGTACATATTTTTACTGACCTTGTAATGTTTTGTGGCTATTATATCAACTTTCATTTTGAATTAAATGGAAAAGAGTATTTTGTTTGAAATGAAAACATGACCAAATGTATTTTTTATAAACCATGTGCAACACATGCCGAAAAAGGATTGAAAAGATAAAAACAAAGAATAATTTTCTGTTGTATGCTGCAATTTGACTTGGATTGATACTTTCTCATAGAAAGTATGTTGAGTTCAAGGTATCACAAATTCAATTTTAATGAATTGACCGTTAGCAAATAAACGAATGATTCCTAATTTGTCCAAATTCAGCTTTAGATTTTCACAGAAAAATGAACTTTGGGTAGAGCGAATTCATGATCCGATCCGGACGAATTTCCTCTACAGGAAGTATGGTATCGCATATCTCATTGATTGATTTTAATTCTTTTTTATTTCAGGTACGCTTTTACATATCCCTGACTGCTCAAATGTGAATCCCCTAGATGCAGAATTTCATTTACCTCAATTTGATCCTTGCGGGGGGAGTGGAAAGCACGAAGAGTACCCTGATGGCTTAAATCATGATACTCTATTGGATGCACAAAGCCGAGCCGGCAAAGAGCCTGGATGGTGGGTCAATTGTAATCAAAATGTCATTGTACGATTCGGTTTGGAAGAAAGATCGGCTCTATTTAATATGAATGGTGAGGATACAGGTAAGTTTTTTAGATTATGTTATCATTGAAGTTGTTAAGTTGTTTTTTTATTTATGATCAACGTCAAATTTACAAAATTATCACGTACATATATATGTTAGTGCTTATGGATGAAATTGTAGAAAAGGCCACTAAATCATTTTGAATCTATTTGACCCTACAAAAAGTATTCTGAAATGTATGTTTTTGCCAGTTCAAATCTTCTAATCAATGGGGATATGTTTATTGCTTTTTATATACTTTTTTGTTCAGTGGGCCTAGTCTACTGTGACACACCTCAACATTCCATATTTAGAGGCAATATTAAAAGCAATAAACTAAACTTCAGGTATAACGACTCTGTCAATATTATCGATTTAATTTGTTATATCTGAAGGCAAAGTTGACTGACTTTTTAGTTTGTTCCTTGTAAGTAAAAACATTGTTATATCTAATGCTATTATATCCATGTATATATAAATTTGAATTTTACAGAAAAATTTCAATGTGCGGTACAACCCGAGTGTTCTAATTTAATGGAAGTTAAGCATAAGCCAGGACCAGAGCGCAAAAAGAAAGGAAAATGGGAATTTAATTCTGAAGAGTTGTAATCTTAGTTTCATTTGAAATAGAATTTGTAACATAGATTTTATCATTATTTCAAAGATTGTTTTAGTTTTTCCTAGCCATAATTAAAATTTATACATTGTCGTAGGGAATATGTCTCCAACGATTGGACACTAATAGAAAAAGGTGTACAAAAAGTTATTTACACATGAATGCAAAATTCAGTGTGACCTTTCATTTGTGACAGGAATTCCAGGGTCAATTTTGAGTGGTCACCTTAGTATTGACCCAATTCTCCCTGAATTTGAACCCACAGAAAAAAATTTTAAAGTTCATTTTGTTTGGAAAATATAATTATTCATGAGGTTCAAAAATATTTTTCTGACTATTATTAAGATGGTTGAGAAAATTGGCTCAGCATTTTTCAGTGAGATAAAAGATATAAATAATATATAGTGACATAATCTACTGTTTTCTATTGTGTGAATAGGTAATCAATGTCATAGTCGTGTGAGCAGTTGGAACTAATACCTTTAGCTGCAATGATAAGACTGTTTTCTTAAAAGATCTAAATTAAGTTCGTACTAGCTCCGTGCCAAGAAACTAAGTACTTCTGTATATCTCTAAATTTTTCTTTCAACTCATTTCAAAATAGACCCAATAATGCATACAATGAATAGTAATAAGAAAACTATATGTTAACTCACACCATTCTTATATTTCAAGTACTAAATAGTTTGTTGCTAGATAGGCCTATGAATTGGAAAAGTACATTTCTTCTTTTAACCACCATATTTCATTTGATTTCCTCAATCGCGAATGAAAAGGTCCAATTCTTTTTACAAGGTTATGCGATTTGAAAATGACCAAGTAAATACTGCTAAAAAATGATTCAACTGTACAATATGTGCATACTACAAAATCCAATGAATGACTTCTCATGCAAACATTCAGAACAATGGTTTCAAAATTAGATTTAAATTTTTACACTTGTTTCTATGCCAATGTCCAGTAGGCTCTGCCAGTTTTCTGTCCAAACTTAGTCTTTTTATGCACCATTGCAACAGACTAACTGTGAGTCCTAGCGGAGAACTCAACAGATTCAGTTTCAAGATCTAATTGTAAACAAAATGAGACAAGAACTGGACAAAGACAAACCAGCGCATGAATTATAATATATAGTACATTTATATGACTGATTTACAAGACTGCTAAGGCTACTTATGTGCTCAGAAATGAATCTTCAAATCAATCTAATTTGCAGTTCAAGCTCAATGATGACTTGCCACATCTAAAAGACATATTTAACCAATTTTAGTCTTTACAGGATGCAACAATCCTAGACACTAACCTTTAGAAGCCTGCATTTATTTGCTGGTAATGTGTTGTGCATCATTTTAAAATGTCTCTGATAACTTCCAAGATCTGCTGGTCTCTTGATAATACTCATATATATCTTTTTATCTACATCATTTTCAGCTTAATAGCTAGTATTAATTGGTTTTCCAATTTTTTCAATCTTTCAGGCTATAGATTGAGATTCTATTATCATACCTAAATTCCGAATGGCATGCAAAATATTTTCCAATGCTTAGAAATACTATCTAACTTTTAAATAAATTTTGCAATTGTTTTTACTAAATATGAAAAAATATTATCTATCAATGAAAGAAATCAAAATTTTGGAAATGGCACAGGTAATTTATAATTGTAAAGAATGGTTCTAATGAAAAGCCCTGTTTTATGTTGACTGCTAGAAAATAATCTTAATGTGTCCTACATATTTGAAACTGCTATTTCTTGTTCAAGCTTGAAAAATTGAAAATTATTTCTAAAAATTAACAATCAAATTTAGTGAATTGGTAATCAAATTTGAAAAGTAGCTTCTATCAGTACTAATCCAAAGCTGATTAGTAAAAGCTGGACAGCAGAAAGAACAATTTAGAGAGAAATGAGAAGCATGAAGAAATTCGATGGATTTCCATACCCACATTTTATTCCATGTAGATATTTACTAACAAGTTTCCAATTCTTCAAAGCAAAATATTATGGATTAATATTCAGTGGTTTCTGATTTTCCTCTTTTTTGTGAAAGGATATTAAATTATGCAAATCTTTATTTGTGATTAGATGAAAATCATATGAATACTATCAATCTTTTAAAAACTGTTCAAAAGAGATTTATAAAATTATCATCACTAATGTATCTGGTTGCAATATATGAAATTACGTTACTTTTTTCTCTGCGAGTGATGCTTAGCTTGCTTTATAAACACGATGCATTATTATGAATGATGAAAAATTGGAAGTATCTAAAAAGTTCTAGGATTGAAAAAAAGTTTAAATGGTTAAATGTAGAATGCCAATTTTTTAGCCAAAAGTGCTAAGATTGCTGTGGCTGAAATCGACTAGATTCGGTTGTATGAGAAATATTGCAGGTTTAAGATTTGATCGGAATTCACTTTCGATCACGCAAGTTGTAATTTGTAGGTTTTTGTACTATAATCAAGTGTTATTAATATCCGTGTCTTCCCTGTCAGTACCTCGTGTATTCCTCGCGTTTCCGTGTCTTATTTCATTGTATGACAAGTCATAACAAAAAGCCAATTTATATAATTCGATATCAATTTTTGAAAATCGATTTTAAATTTGTAAAAATCAATTCCAATTTTCAAAATTGGGTATCATCTTTCAAATTTGGTTACCAGGTTGTTAACTTGAACTAAAGATTCCTGGAATATTTAAAATTTGGCGGAGTATCGGGTGAATGTTGGCAATGTATGAAGTTTCTAGATATATAATCATTATTAAAACATTACTACTTGTTTTACATTAAATTTGGATTCTTACTACTAAATTAGCGAAATATGGCTCGAGGATTAAAAAGATCTGCGTCTCCGGATGTTGGCCTCTCAAAGCGGGCTCGAAGTGATGATGAAGTATCCACCGTGTACTATGATGTTACTAACGAAGGTACATAAATACCCCGTCTTTCCATTAATATTCCGGTTAATAAGTATATCTCTCCCGCGTCATTCGTTACTTCATTACCATAATGTCCTTGTGAAATTTAAGCGTGTATAAATCTAGCGTTTCTGCAAAAGAATCTTGGCCTCATTAAATTTCATGGTTTGGTTATGCGTCAAATTTCATTCTTTTTGCTGTTAGTTGTAGTTAAAGCGTCAGCTGCAGTTATTAATGCTAGAAGTTTTGCCGAGATCCAAGATATTCGCTCCTCATTAGTTAATTTTAAAAATGAATACAATTATTAACCGTCAAGTTTACAGGATACTTCATAATCAACGCTATGCGTTCAGCCATCTTAATTGAACCATGGTTGGTCGTATTATCCATTGTACTAACGAGTGGATCTGCTGTATTACTTTGTACCGTTGCTGTCTCACTTGCGTTTCAACATCCATACATATTTAGGAACTTTTCAATGGATGAAATTTTGATTTGATTCAAATGCATCTCCTACACACGAATATCAACAGATTCGTTTATCTAGTAAAACATGTGCTGATACTTATTTCTTAATCTCATTCCTAAATACTGCAAGATTTTGCATTGTTAAAAACCTAACTAATTTATCTGCTTAGTTATATGTTTAAAATATTTCGTTTTTCAGATTTAATTAGGCGGAGCAATAGTGAAGGTAGTCAAATGAATGATATGAGTATGATGGTTGATGCAGACCAAATCGAAGTTAAGTCTGAATTTGAAGAATCACTTCCGCGGTTCCCACCCTTCAGCAAGGTATGAAAAAAGCTGCAATCGAATGACTCAATTGAGATTGCGATTTCCACATTAATATTGTAGAGTAATTAAATTTATAAGCACTTTCTTGAAAAAGCTCTTCCCAGCTAGACGTAGTTTCTTAGTTGCAACTGGATTTAAAGCCAAACAATTTTGAAAAACAATTATATGCTCAAGTATTCATTTTGTTTCACAATATTTGTGCAGAATTGGTATGCAAACTGTATGTAGTGTTTCCACATGCTACATTATGCTTGTTAGTATAACGAATTACCTAATTCTATAGGAATGTGCCCCAAGAATTGTATTTTAAGGTATTTTTATGAATGAAAGTTAGCCAGACTATCTGAACCTTCAGGTTTATTCCGAAGACTATTGAGTTTGTTGGAAGATACCTATGACCACTACTATTGAGTACAATTCAACCTCATTTGACTTATTTAACCTTTGACTATTGATAGTTGTGTATACCATGTCATTTGTTTCTACATTACCAATACTTTACATTTTTTAAATATAAATCCCACTAATTATGAACTTTAATTTTTAATGAAGTATATAATGTAATGTGACTTAATGCAATTCTGTGTGTCTACATGAATTACTGAACGAGAATTTTTCATGAATAATTGATTCCATTTTAGCTATCAAAAATTCAGATATTTTATCCCTCTTGCTCTTAGAAATTAAATAGAATTCGTTTCAATATAATTTCAAATGTGATTTTTAAATTTCCAACAGATTTTTAGTTCTAACAATAAAAATATGGTGGCACAGCCTTAAAATTTATGCAAGAAGCACAATATTTTTCCAAGATTGTAATGATATAAATTTATACGTATATTTTAATATCTAATTTCTGTAGTTTTCAGTTCTCTTTCTCAAGAATGATGTGCCTTGATCTAAATTTATTAGAAACATTCAAATTTATTATCAAGGATTTTCAGCCCTAGCAATTTGTAATTATGTTTGTAGAGTAGAAATTTTTAGAAATGTAGGTATCTATTAACCATTTTTTTACTTGAATGTGGCAATTTTTTCTACAAAGTGGGTTTAATAATAATGTCAATGAGAACCTTAATATTGAAGTGAACTAAAAAATTTCAATAGTTTATAAAAAGTTTAGCAAACTACCAACAGTCAGTTGAGAATAAAACATAACAATTTCTGCCTATTTCATAGTTAAGTGAAAGCAGCTATTTTAAATATTTATCCATCTGCTCATTATTTATCTCTATTGCGTTAAGTATTCAATTTCATTTAAATCAAGAAGTGCTTACTGTTTCTTTATGCTTAGTTGGGTTTTAGCAGATAAAATAAGAATTTGTCATACTGGTCCTATTTGAATAATAGTTTTTAAACTGTTCTAACAATTGCTATTGACAATTTTTTGTAAATCTAGTGAATGCATCTTATTATTAATGTTACTTTAATTTTTTAGATTGTGCCTTTTGATGTTCCGCGACAAGCAGAGGAATGGAAACCTTATAAAGGAAAGGGAAAAGAAAGAGCTCGTCCGAGATATTTTTTCTCAACCCCCCCTCGTGTGGTTATTTTTGATGAAGCCCTTATGGTAAGTCAACATTTTTAACTTATTTATATTACATTATCTAACATTTCAAATGGTGATTAGTTTTTGGATTAGCTAAAACTCCAAATAGCGAAAAACAGACCAACAAGAAAAATATTTTGAAAAGCTACGACAGTTTCGATTCTATGCTGTTCAGTAATATACCATCTAACTGAAATTATAACTTTTCATTTGATATTCCACACAAAACAATGTAGAGCAATCTATATCTAGCAGTAATCAGCAATTTTCGAAAATTCGAGCTAATCGAGGTCTATTTCTGATTAATTGTAATCTCTAAAAATATTATTTTAAGGGAGGCACTTATATGTTTTATTACTTTTATATAAGTTATTACAGGTTGTTGCGATGGCTGACCAATGGATGAGTCAGCGTATGGATTATAGACTACCAGAATATATGAGAATAACGGTGACTTATTTTTGTTAAGCTGTTGAAAATTTGGATTTCAAATTTCTATACCACAGCACATTAAATATTGTTTGAATGAAATCAATGAACTATAATCAATCATTATGATAACATTTAAAATTCATAAATCATTATACCCAATGAAGTTGAATAAAACTATTCAATTTTGTTGCAGGGAAGTATTAATGACACATGTAAACTTGTTAAAGAAAAGGGTTTGTTGAATGAGAACTCTGCTGATATGCCTGTGGGTTTGTTGAATGAGAACTCTGCTGACATGCCTGTGAGTTTGTTGAATGAGAACTCTGCTGATATACCTGTACCTGTGCAAGAGAAAGCTAGACGTACAAAGGTTCAAGATCTTCTTGCTCGGTGAGCATTGCCAGACATATATATATGATGTCATTTTTTAAAAATATTTATTTTTTTTAGGTGCAGGGTAGGTTCATTTTTCACAGCACTTACACAATTCCTACTCCGAAAGATTAAAATGATTAATGCATCTACCAGTAAGTTTATCAGGGGTTAAGTATATGTGCACTTTGCAATAGTTCAGGTAATTAAGTTTAGTTCTAATTTATTTTTTATTTTATATTAATTACTATTTTAATTCTTCAACTAGGTTGGAGCTTAAGTGTGTGCAGTAGACCCAGGGTTTAAGATGGTTTTGATAAATTGAAATGGTATGTTTATCATTCAACCACAGTTACAATATATTCTTAAAACATAATGCTAAACATTTGAGTTTTCTCAATATCAAATAATAATATATTACTTTTTTTTTCTCAAATATCTAGTTCAAGTTTTTTATCTATAATTCTTATAAATCCTCCAGTATTAAAAATAGCTTTTTTTATTTGATCGTATATTTACAGACTTTTTCTAATGGACATAATGCTCTTGACTTTCAATTTGACCTTTGGGCTTGGCTGTTCGCTTGGCAGCAATTTAACATTTTTGTGGCATATATTCAGCAAGAGCAGCTTTCATCTGTAACTTTAGTAGCATCATGTGTTCAGACAATGTAATAAAAAATTGGCCCTGAATGCTGAGGCGATTTATTGTTACATCAACAATATTGTTAAATTATGGATATTTGAATTGAAATCATATTTTTCGAAGTGGCCCGTGCATGAAATTTCTTAAATAGAAATTCAAAATTTCTATTCTGGCACTTATTGGTAATATGGTGCAGGTTAGTATTAAATTATGGATCATCTTAAGCCTGAAAATTATCCAATTTATTCTACACAATGCAATATAATTTTCTGAAAATAATATAATATTGTTTAATCTCTTGGACTTCCCTACAAGTCATTATTCTATTTATCACAACAGCTTGTATTTGTAATCACTATATAATCTTAAATCTGAAACTCTATGGGCACGATGTAAATCTTTCGACATTGTCTGACTCTTCATGCCTGCTACCGATATATTCAGTTTAACTTATTGGTTATATCATTTCTACTTAATGAAAATATTTGCCTAAGCTATTCTCATATTCTTTTAGTGCTATGAATTTGAAATATTAATAGTTTTGTTCTATGTAAAGTATTTTAATATCCTTCTTAAATATTGGACTGGTAAAATTTTTCCTATTTTCTGTCAAACTGAAAAATTCGCTTAATGTAATATATTCATGTAAAAATTTTGCTACATTAATATAAACCTGCAAATTAACATACTCAAAATATGCTCTATATTTCTGCTTACGTCGATTATTTATGTATTCATTTCTAGGTTTATAATATCAATGGATATGAGGGCAAAAATGAGGAAAATCTAATCTTCTGTGTAAGAACAATCTTGTAATGTTGCTACTGCTGAGATACAAATAGATGGTGATTGCAGCGGGGCTATATCTGTACTAAATGCCCTAAATTTGTCCAAGCTGAGATTATTATTTTGGTCAGATAATAATTCTGTTCCAACATTAAGCCCATATATATCATTTTTTGTGTAAAAGTATCTCAACATAAGTTGGATTACTGCTGGTAGACAATGAGCAAAGAAGGGGGGAATAATGATTTAGGATATATTAATATTACTATTGCATTGCAAACTTGATAATTATTTACTGCTTGCATATTGATAATATAATATAATCATCATATTGTGATATGGTTTATAAATGATATACAAATTATAATCATTGTTGTGACTTATATAATAATTTATTTTTATTTCAAAATATCATAAATTGATAAATAATATGGCAAATAAAATTACTTTTATAGCTTTATATATCTGTAAATTCATGTTACTATCTTGAATAATAACATTTATAATTCAATAGGATCATATATTTTATCTAATTTTGTAACAAATATTGAAATTAAAACAGTAAACAATTTTGATGAATATATAAAGAAAAAAGAAAATAGCTGTTACAATTAAAACTAATAATTGATAATATTGCTATATTTTAAAATATCATGTTATTTTCTATGCAAAATTGTTATGTTAATAAGGTAACTAATTTTTTTAAACTAAATTTCTTAATTTGGCAAAACTGATTTCATCCAAATTATTAAGTACTCTAACAGGAAAAATTGATAAACTAATTAATTTTGAATTTCAATTATAACACAAATTACTTGCTTCCAATTCTTAGTTTAAATATTTTTATTCAAATTTAAAAAATGGAAATATTACTATTTTCTAATCTTACATGAACCGATAAACTCTTAAAAATATGTTCTGGGGCAAAATAATTATTTACAAAACTAAAATTTGCTTTTTACATATTTTTAATTATACCAAACAAATTAAAATCATATTCAATATCCGATTTATAAATTTAAGTAATTTGTGCCTCTAAAATATTTGCTGCATTGAAAATTAATTCTACATCCATAAATATAATAATTATTGCACTTAAACTACTAATTACATTCTTCATTAAACTCTCAAGATCTGACAAGAAAAAACATATTGATCAATATTGAATATACTTTCTTTGCACCCAGCAATTAAACCCTTTCAAAGTTGTTTTGAGAATTTTTTAATCATTTGCTTTATCCAAAAAATTTGCTGACCTACATTTTTTTCTTACCTGTTTCTTCCAAGATCATTTATCATGCTATAATTTCTTTCTTAGTGCAATTTGAAGCAAAGAGCATTGTACACTGAATTTCATCATTCCCTAACAATATCTTGATTAGCTTACATTAATAGCTACTAAAAAATATATTACCAGTTTTCATCTTGAAGTTGTCTCACCTTTTAAATGACATTAAAGCACCATGATCTTGTTAGCTTACTACCAGTTAATGATCACCATATTTCCAGTATTATGTAATTTGTGATCAATGATAAAAAATTATATTTTTTACAACAGTCAATAACATATTTTACACTGCAGTTACATGAAATAAGTAAAACAAAATTCAATGTTACATTTGCTTCTTGTTCAGGTAAAAGAAAATTTAGTATAATGAAGCAAGAGTATCAGACTTACTTGAAATGATATATTACTGCTGAATACTTGGAGAAAAAGTTAAATGCAGTATGAGATACAGATACCTTCACATACACATAGCAAGGCAGAGTCACCCACAAGCAGACCCACTTATTGAAATCGCACCCAGACCGACACATAAACTAACAGATATATACATAACCAGGCAGGGAGATAGACTCATACACAGCAAAAGCAGTCCTGCTGCTAGGAATTAACCCCTAAGGGAGTTAATTCTATTCTGTAGCTACGGTACATTTCTCCCAATGCTATGTTGAAGTATCAGTTTTGATTATGAGAACAAGTTTCAGTAAGTGATATTTTGTTGTGTTGATGAAGTCATCTCACCTCTATCAACACAATTTAGGATGTAATAATATGTGTATTCTGTCACAGATTTCTTGTGCTTATGTTGTGTGTTACATTCCTAACACCTACATATGTTTACAAACAATTCAGACAAAATAAAATGTATATAGTTGTTAAAACTAACTAATCATGCTGACATGTAATTCAAAAGCCAAGGCAAAAACAAGGAACATGAAAATATTATGCAAATAACACAATTTTATTGATCTTGTTTCATATGTTGACAAAAGTAAATCTTGTCAACACCTTACAACTTATTCTACATGCATACAAAACAAATTAAATCAAACTACTAATATAACTTTATAAAGGAATTGTACATGAACAAATAGTATAACAAAAGTGAATTGTGATTTTAAGGCAAATCACACAGTAAAAACATGTTAGGTCCTGACACATTTTTATATTTTGAAAGTATTCTTCGAACTTTTTAGTCCAAAATGGCCTCAGCTTCATGAAGTTAAAAATAATTTGGAGGCAGTTAGCTAATCATGATAGGTGCCTGAGCTTGCTATTGCTCATAGTTTGGTGAATCCAGAAGAAGGAACTTGTCTGGTAATGTCTTGCGAGCAGTATTCATTTTTTATAGTAATTTTTTACATTGGATTTTTATAATGTATTATCACATTCATACATTTGATAAAACAAGTAACTCTTACAAAATGACTTCACAAGCATTCATACAATACTTCAGGAATATACTTCAGTTTAGTTATGAAATGAAATATTGAATGAAAACTTTTTTAACCCTTACTGAGTGGATATACATACATTTACACTCAGAAGAGTATGCAATATGCAGCAGGATAAAAAAGAAAATTATGTATTTTTTTACACATAGTAAATACCAGTACAAAAAAGTGGTGCCCTACTTATCAAGCTGCATGGTTGCTCTAAAACAAACTTTGTGAAAATAAATATGTGCACACATATCTGATATATTGAATTCAATAAAGATGCTTTTTTATGGGATATTTTAATTTGTCCAGCAATAATATAGTAACGCCATAACATAGTCTCATCATACTGACAAATTTTTACATCGCCAAAATATTTTGTATATTGCTAGGAGCCAACACCTATGCCCTCTAATCATATTTTACTGTTAAAAGTTGTAAGTTGTTTGCACTTGGAGAATTTGAAATGAAATTAAGTGTAACTACACAGTACAATTTCTTTGATATAATAAAGATTTTAAAGTGTTAAAGATATGATAAATAAACCAAGAAAATTTTAATCATCATTGTGCAAAGCAGATTTGGAAAATCTTCATGAACTGCATATTACTGGACTTGGGCACCCATCTCACATTGTCAAGATAGAAAGACTAATGTATGCTTCTAGTTATTGCACTTTAGGCCTCATTTTTTGAAATACTTTGTTTTAGAATTGAACCAATATTTTCAAAATAAATTGCTTGCTTAATGAAAATGCTCAGAGTAATTTCCATCCAAACATGTTTCTATTTTTGGAAAAAGTTACACAATGATTTTATAAAAATATGAGTATCAACATACCTGACACTGAATATACCGCAATATTATTACCAGTTAGCTTAAATAACACAGATGTAACTCACTTGTAAACAGCAATCATCAACTTCTTTTAAGTGCAGTTTGCAAATAGTGCAATGAATTTTGACTTTGACTCAATCTTGCGTAATGTTGTACCGCGGCAATGAAATTTTACTATGATTTTTAAGTGCATCAATCCTCCAGTATTATTATGCTGTTTCTTGTAACCAGCAATGAATTCTAAATTTTTCTACTAAATTACAACATCATCTTGATTTTCCATTACATTGCACATAACAAAACCTTGAAACAAATACGATATTCCACCACCAGTGTTTATGTTATACCTGTATTCTGATTTATTTCCAGAGTCTTTAAGTATCCACTGTTTGTGCATAGTGATGAATTTTTAATTGCATGTTGAATTAAATGTAAGCTTGCAAACTGATAACAGTTTAATAGAAATGAGAAAAAAATTTATCATTAATTGTAGATTTTTTCTATAAATAATGTATGAAGACATTGTCATCAATATACGTGAAGAATCAGCATAAGAGACCATAATTCAGTCACAGGGTTTATCAACTTGGAGGTTGTTCATGCTGGAGTATCTCAGGAAGTCTTTTATTTTATTTTTAACTATTTTTATTTTCTGATGGAAAAATTCTAGCATTGAAAATGAGTATGCAGTATGTCACTGTGAGATTTGCAATTTATATTAGTGAATTTGAAGTGTATATTTTGGCATAGGTTGCACTTGACACACTTTATTGATAATCAATAAATACTTTTCTCATAGAATGATGTCTTCCCTTTTGAAGATGTTCATAATCAAGATTGTGTTGTACTGTACTTTCGATTTAAACTATGTAGATTGATAGTGGAATGCATGCCACAAAGGAATTCACTACTTTTTACTTTGGCAATTCTTATTTCAGACTATTGCCTTAACTACAGATGGCTACTGATAAAATATTTTCAGATTTTTATGAATAGTAAAACGCCAATAAGATATTTTTCATGCACTATCACGGCTGCACTGACTAGCCACAATGTTAGCCCATGCTACAGCAGCTCTTCTGAGTTGTATGGGAGTCGTAACAACTTTGTGTGAGCCGTGATAACCCCACCCTAAAAATCTTTAAAAAATTTAGCACTTTTTATAAAGTGCAATTCAATTTCTTAAAATTTCATTAGGCAGATTCTTATCGCACAGCAATGCAAATCGCCACATTCTTTGCAGTTCTATTATTTTATGGTTAGTTTCTTCGATATTGACAATGATTCATGTGAATTAAACTGGACCATTTCTAATTTCGAAGAAAACTCACTGACATCGAAAAATTTTAATTATTTCTCTTTCATAAACGAATCTATATGGATAGATGCATAATTATTTTTAATTATATTATGATGAAGCTGGCAGGTTTCCTGTTTTTATTCTGTTTACAATGCTGGTATTTTTTCTGCTTCGTCTTGTATTTCATGTATGTTGTAACCACTTTATAGATTCCCAAAGTGCTTGAAAGAAATGCTAGTTGATGAAATGTCACTAAATATAGATTAAAATACTATCTGTGTGGTTTTATCTCATCCTTTATTATATAATTAGAATGAAATCACGTTTTTATTGTAGCATGTGCGCATGCATTTGTCGCTCCCGGCAGTAAGATGTCTATGTCCACAGACACTGGAATTACTCGTCGTCAGGTAGCCAAGTTATTTTCTATTGCTGCTAAATTCATTATCATTATAAGATACCAATGGAGTTCGTCCTATCCACCAATCAGTCGTTTTTTGTTGAAAAAATCAAGTATTATTGTATTTAAGCATTATGTTTGAATATTTGACATCCTCCATTTAGCTGCAGTTATTCAAAATATGTAAATGTGTTCCATGACTTTTCGTTCAACTACTATATCTAATAAGTAAAAAATATTGATCATAAAATCCTCTAGACAGGGTTATTTTCTAAGGAATCATTTCAAATTCTTCAGTTTTAGTGTTAGATTTTATGCTCTATAAATTTGTATATTTTAGCTATTGATGTCGCAATGATTTTTTGCTCTGTGATTTTCAGGCATTAAACACTTGCGCAGCCTCAGTCGCTGTCACCAGCTTGACTTTATTGTCCAATCTGAAGTCTGCCAAGTAAGCTTTTCTCATCTTGTAATAGAAATAAACAGAAATAATTTCTATTTTCAACTCGTAACCAGCATTTACGATTTTTCTGTCATATTTTTTCAACGCGAAGTGCGGATGGGCCTTATTTCCTACCCGACCTTCCTTATGGATATGATGCTTTGGAGCCGCATATTGACACTGCAACTATGAAGTTCCACCACGATAAGCATCATCTTGCTTATGTTACAAACGCCAACAAAGCTCTCACTGGAAAGGATCCAGTTTCTATTCTCGACCTTCAGAAGGGGGCCATTAAGGTGCAATGCGCAGCTATTTAATTTTAAAACTAAATTTCACAAAAATATTTCCTGCTCATACCAAAATTTGTTTACTAATATTTGACTTTCACTTGTTAAAGTCTATAAGTGACCTTTTGTCAGCGTCATAAAATGATGGTTTTTCAGTAACAATATATCTCCATGTCGAAGGGAAATATTCATTGTTAAGTTATTATAGACTCTTGTAAGTGAATAGTAACTACATTTCATTCGATTAACTGATAATTTTTGGTGTAATCGACAGTACCAGGTTCTGGAATACCAATCATATTGTCAAATTTTCCTTGATTTCATGAATACATTTTCTTTCTTGTATTTCGCCATTTTTATATAAACAAATTGTTATAGGCGGGAGTACGTAATGCTGGGGGTGGGCACTACAATCATTCCCTATTTTGGACTACTCTATGCTCTCCTTCTCACAGCAAGAAACCCAGCAAGGAACTACATAAGGCTATTGATGATTCTTTTGGAAGCATTGAAGCTATGCAAGAGAAATTTAATGCCGCTGCTACAGGTAAGCTATACATATGAATTGTAAATGATAAAGTACATATTTTGAAAACTACTACCATCGGTTATATAAAAAATATCAATTAATTGGATATATTGGAATCAGCAATATCAATATACAGTGACATCTTCAAATGGAGATCAGAGGTGTAGCAAAGCTATCATATAATGGAACATCATTTGGTGGACCATCTGATTTATTGAATATCATATATATATTTAAAATTTTGAGCTGTAGTTCAGCAAATTTTTATTGGGATTCCAAAAAAAATTTATAAATATTCAGAACAATTTATGAGAGATTGCAAGTGCTATATTTTGTGGCAAATTTATCCATTCATATTATGGCTTTGCTTTTTCAGACAATGTGTCATAATTACATATTATAATCATCATTATTATAATATATGCGATATGGCACGTAAGAAGTACATGATGAATTATTTGTGATTCGTGTAGTGAACTGCATATCGGATAGAGCTAGACGTACATATGTCACAAGCTGGAGTAAATTAAATATCTTTAATTTTTCGAAATGCAATTTTAGTCTGTCCTGCTCGCTCTCTACGAACTGCATCTTTTGTCTTTTTCAGTTTATTAGGAGTGATATACTATGGTTGAACAGAAATTGATATAGCTGTTATTAAGAGTGAGGTGTGGATATCCAATTTCACTGAACGTTTTGTCCCAAGTTTCACGACCAAGTAATCTTTCAAAGCCTTAATTCAAAAGAAAAATTTGGGCAAAGTACTGCATGAACATTTGCTGTAGCAAAATTCAAAATTTAATAACGGTGATTCTAGGAAAGCATCGAAATGGTCCTGTTGATTCCAAGTATTAAGTATTCTTAGATCCATTCCACTTCAGTTTTACCCCCTTTCGGCTTGAAGTTCGGAATAATTATTTACGGAATAGACTGATCTTATACAGTATTCGTTAGTTTAGAAGGAATTTTTGCATATTAAGGTTTCTTATATGATCTCTGAATGTATTTGTACAATAAAATAATATGTAGTTTAAAAGAAATTTTTGTATGTGAGGGTTTCGTATAAGTTCTTCGTACAAGTCTGGGCTTACCATGTGTGCAGGAAGAAAGGTCTCCCGAGGGATAACATCATTTTGTTCAGCCCGTACCTTTGTCACGTTTTGCAAAAAAAAATTTGTAGCACCAAATTGTATTTTGTCGATATGATCTGAATTATCTATTTTTAAAATAGCAGTGTGTACAATAGACATAAGAGGATATGGTTTTCATAACGGTGATTGTAGCAAGTGATCTGTAACAGAAAATTTAAGATAGTATAAATTCATTTTTAAGGAATTTTCACTCATAGCAGATGAATGAAATAATCCTATTGTGCCAAGTTTAGCTTTAGATTTCGGTTATAATGAATTACTTTGGTGGTTATGACAGATTTGTTACATCCAAGTTTTCTAGTACAATCATTTTTGAAAGATACCTCATCAAGCCGGCATATGTTCAGTGATATCATAGTATCGAAATACTGAAGCAGTAAAAGAATAATGACTGAAATTCAAGATTGATTATTCTTTTCGAGTTTGAAAAAGGGTGTCAACAAAGTAATGCCAGCTTGACAAGGAATTGTTGATATTAATTACTAAACCATTGCTGTTACAGGCGTTTTCGGATCTGGCTGGGCCTGGCTTGGAGTAACCAAGGAGGGCAAACTTGACATTACTACCACTCCGAATCAGGATAACCCCCTGATGGAGGGGGCAGCATGTACTGCCATGATACCTATCCTAGGCCTAGATGTGTGGGAACATGCCTACTACCTCAAGTACCAGAACCGCCGTCCTGAATACATAACTGCGTTCTGGAATGTTGTGAACTGGCCTCAGGTAGGAAATATGCAATTTACCATCTTTTGCCTTATTTCTTCACTAGCAAAAGTTTTGGAAGGTTCCAGCCACCGAGCATTATATTTCTCCAACCCTCTTCTGACTCAGTTTTATCTTTTGCCCCCCTCTCCTCCCAGTAATAACTAATAAAAATCGTTTTGTAAGTAGCGTAAACAAACTTCTTTCTTTCCCCAAAAATATTTTTGTTTCAAGAAAATTAAAAAAAAAATTAGGTCAAAGATAGTACAGAAAACTTTGGATATAACAAATTATCATATTTGACGAATATGCAAATAACCACATAGTGCCAAGTTGAGCTTCAGATTTTTGGAGATGAAGAAATTCTGATACAACTAATTAGTTAGATACTTGTGGCAGATTTGCTGTATCCTAATTTTACTGCATCATAATCTTTAAGCATGCTTACAATGATTTCAAGTATTGCATTCTGGAAAGAAAATGTTTTCAGTTGGGGTCATGGAAACGAGAAAAGTTTTAGAATTGGAACAAATTTTAGCAGGCCTTTACTCTGAATAGTTTTAAGTTGATACATTTTTACAAATGACTATAATATTTGGTAGCATTTGATTGGGCAAGTTATGCTTACCACTCCATTTCTGACAATGGTATTTCACTGCACACGAAAGTGAAACTCTGCATAAAACCTTTATATTTTCTCAAGATTTGTAATCTAATGGGGTTCTATATGTTAATTTATGCACCTCATTACTATGCTACATAATTCCCAATAAATTTCAATGATAGCTTTGAGCTGTGCAATAAACTAGTTGGTTGAAGAAGATGTCCTAGTTATTACTCTATGCTGCTATTGTTGAATTTGTACGTTTGCATAACTACTGCATTTCAGTGAATTATACATAAACTTCTTATTACGATGAATTTCAATATTTGCAGGTTTCGAAATACTATGAGGACTACGCTATAAAAGGGACGGGCGTGCCTGTGCAGGGCTAAATATTGTGAATCGAAAGTTCATATCCGAAGTTTTCTATGATTTAATAGATATTGCATTCGCTATTCTATTGTACTCAATTGTGTTCATTTCTGCAGAATATTTTACATTGAAATTCAAGTACTGAAATAAAAGGCCAGTATGGTACAAAAATCAGGCTGAAAATAGTGGGTGATTGCAATTAAATTTATGAGATTTATAACTAATTGATACTGTATCTGAAAATTTTATCATCGGATAGAATTGAGGGCTGAAATCCAAGCTAAGACTTAGTTGACCATTATCTTGAATGGTCTACTGTTTCTTTAATTCTAAGGAATGTTTCGGGTAAATACAGCTCTAAATTCTGCTAGCATCTTCTATTATTTGAGACTGTAAAAAAACATTTTTTGTGGAGGTCTTGTGTAGTTGAGCTGAATTAATTCTACGCATCACTGTAAAAATTGTGATTATAGAGTAATTCAAATTTTATAAATTACCGATTTTCCAAAAAAGTATAGACTGCCAACTAGAATTATAATCAAGCAAAAATTATCTTTAATTCTGCATACCTATGAATATATTGATGGTTTCAAAATTCACCTCAATCTGCCATCACAATATCTTCATTATGCAGTGTTGATGCATGGCATGGTAAGCAAGATAGAATTAGAAATTAGCATTTGAGAAAGGGTTGTACAAATGACAAAAAAATGAACTGTAAAAGTTTTAAGTACCGAAAAATAAAGATTTCATGGAGATTGCTATAATTTTAATGCTCACATTTCTTGCCAGTTGCATTAGTACTTTAATAGTATTATTGTGATAGAAAAATTGTACATAGTATCTACATTTGCTCAAAAAAAACATTGTAAATTTCGAGACGCTGTATACATGATACTAAGTCACAAATTTTAATGATTTATATAAATTTTCTATGCAGAGAGATTGATAGCATGGCTCTATTCGATTTCTATTAAATTTTAGGTTGAGCAGTTAAAGATAAACAAAAACTTCAGACAGTTGAATTTTTAATGAGATTCCTTTACACAAAAATAAAGAAGTAAAGAGTGTACGATTAAATATCAAGATTGCACGATTCCTTTACAATACATCTGTACGTACTTTGTTCGTTTGAGGTGGGTAGCTCTAGTTATGTTAAAATTTCAAAGGACACAAAGAAATAGACATATTTCTTGTATGCGAGTGAAAAACTATAAATGCAGAAAGTGCACCAGTTTACTGTTGCAGGTACAATTATTTGAAACAGCCAACTTGAAAATACCTTCAAGCAGATAGCTCCGCTTCTAGCTGAGCAGCAGCAAATGCTTCAGCCATTTTTTTCCGGTTTCTCAATTTGAATTCCTTATATCTGGAATTTCGTTTCCACGAGTAGTAAAATCCAACACAATCTTTACAAGATTTAGTTCCAACTTCTTCAGCAATAAGTCCAAATTGTTTACCGTGAGTAAATATGGCCGCCTCAAATTTAAGAATTTCACTGGGATTCCAATCTATAGGAAGGGACGGGTTTGATTGCCGATTTATAGGAGATGGGGGAGAATCCATGAGTGGAGTTTCAGAGGCAAGGCCACTTGCAACATTAACAAGTTTTCGAGATTCGGCGGTCCCTCTTGATGATTTTCCGCGGCCACCGCGACCTCTCTTTGCAGTCGATGGTGGTCTCTTCACATAGAGTGACTCATCTAAGATATAGTTGACCCGTGGAGTGATGACCTCAGGTTGATATGATTCGTTCTTTACCAAAGTTCGAACTGGTGGAACTGCAAGAGAGTACTTTTTTCGCACTGCTGGCTCATCCTTATCATCAGGTGACGTTAGTATTAATGTGGGATACTTCGTAATTATAAGATTCAGTTTACTATATGCCCTAGATTTTAACGATTGATTGACGTAGTTAGTTTTCTTTAAAATTGGCTTTACAATAGCCGGTGCTGGCAATATTTCAGAGGAATACAAATCTTCATCTTCGCTAAATTCAAGCGGCGGCATAAATAATTGTGGAGGGCACTTACTAAAAGGGGCAATATGTGTCTTCGAAATGTAACCAAATTGGACATGTTTCTTAGATGAAGCTATGTCCGCGATAGAAGAAGCATTTGTAGAATCCTCCAGCGGTGGAATTGGATATTCATATGTGATTGAGCCAAATCCACGGAAAGGAGATTGAGGTGGAAATTCGACTGGATCGGCTGTGGTCTTTACCCTCTTCACTCGCCTGCCTTTACGACTCTCCTTTTTCTTCGAATCTGTAAGGCAAAAGTGTTTAGAATAACCAATTCAAGAATATTGGTAGAGAAGCAAGATTTATGAGATATTTCTAGACCTTCAACAGTAGTTTTATCAACGGTGGTTAATTCATTATCTTCACAAACTCGCTTTGGGAGGTCAGAATCCGTTGGAGCAGATCTCTTTATTGCCCGAGCCATATTTAACCACTAATGCACTATAAATTTATTAAATATAGAAAAAGCAACGGCAAGTAACTGTTTTCTCCCTGATTCTCTCGCGGAAATATGTTCACGTGACTGAAACTTTATAAATAATTTTTGTGGGAAAACTACTACTCGTACTGTGATTCCAGTTCTATATTTGTAAAAGTTATAAATTGAACCAATCACTATAGAAAGGATCAAGCAGTAAACCAATAATACGTCGCTTTGAAATGTATTGAACATTTTAGTGTAGGTCTTTATATAAAACCGGTGCGTCAGTCGCTTGCTTCGCTCGGATATCTTTGCCCAACCTCCCTTGCTGCACTGCAGTCAATTTCATGCCCCCTCTCCACTCATTTTGTGCCTCTCCCATCGCTGTACTTAGGTCATTATTGTGTTCCTACTTTCTTCCCCATGCAGCTCCAAGGTAGTATTTCTTTTAAAACTCCCTCCGCTTTACCTTGGCCACGTCTCTCTTGCTTTGCTGTGCTCGGCTTGCTTTCCTGTAAATATACATTGTTACCTAATTGATTATTTGTCTCTCTACCCATAGTTTTCTGTAGAATCGACTCTACAAGCAAATATCTTTGCAAGATCTATTTTGAAATTTATGTTCATTTGTATGCTAATTCAATTCATTGATCAGTGTTACTGCAGCTCAAATACAAGATACAATTAATGCAGCAATGCAAGTACAGGCTTTAAGCACTCAAGAACTTTTCAAAGTTAGAAATGTACACAATGACATTCCTTCAGAGATGCAAGCTATGAATTCTGCATCTACATTGTTCATTGTTATTTATTTCATTTACAAAGTGCAGCAATATAAGAAAAGAAATAACAAGGAAAAAATTTAGATGCAGAATTCATAGCTTGCATCTCTGAAGGAATGTCATTGTGTACATTTCTAACTTTGAAAAGTTCATTTTGTGAAAATCCTATTTAATTGAATTCAACATTTAGGTAGGCAATGCAGATTCCAAGAAATATAAACATGATAACTTTCTTTGTTTTACACTTTTGAAAAACAGATTTTTTGCCAAATCTTAGTATACAATTTTTGGCACCTTTCCTGCACATTCCGCACACTTGAATTGATACTTAAAGCCCGAGTTGCTATAGAATTTAATGTATTGAATTCAATTTGAAAGTGGTTGAAAGTCCTTATTTCAAATGTTACTACTTTTTCAGAATTACTTTTACCTGTTGAGCACCAGCTTGCATACATTATTTAAGAATATCTATACTGCATTGAATCTAGGTTGCTGATATTTTTTCAGTAGCATTAGTTTGACTGCTGCAGGTAGAAATATAATTTATTTGGTGCACAAACAAAAGCTGTGATTTGAAAGAAAGTTCTTCCATATTACTCATGTTAAAGTCTCGTTTTGTGTCTTACTTAAATTTACTTGAATTGTTTCCTCAACTGAATTGTAATACTATTTTATCCACACGAATTTAATACCTTGTGCAGGAATATTGGCAGAATTTTTATTTTTTCATGTTTAAATAAATCTCTAAAAATTTCAGGCTTGGTGACTGTGAGTGGTCAAAGGGCTTGTGCTTGCGTTGATGCGTTTATGTCTCGTGCTCAAGCTGCAGTATGAACCGTTGTCATTAAATATTTGCGCTTGGTAATCGTTTCAACTAAAGTAGTGTAACATCCAACAATGTCGCACTAAATAAATAAATAGCCTTAAGTCAATTTTTTTTGAAAATATTTAATTCTATTTTCTTTATAATAAAATTTTCATATAAGAGAGGATCTGAATATTTTGGAATGGTTCAGATTAGTCTAATCTTTAAAGCTGCAAATGGAGCTTGCTTATGGATCGGATCAGAAGAAGCAGCAAAAGATCGAGATGGCCTAAATGCAAGAGAAATAACGCATATCCTCTGTATCGGCAGTGAGCCATTTCATCCTCATTCATTCGATTACGCTAACTATCCTTATATTCTTGATATCCCAACCGAAAATCTATTGAAGATATTGGATAGTTCATGCAATTTTGTTGAGGAAGGAATGAATAATAAAAAGAATACGCTTGTACACTGTGTATATGGGCAAAGTAGAAGTGCTGCTGTTGTTACAGCGTACATAATGCGTACCACTGGCGGATCCCTTGCTGATGTAAAACAATTAATATCCAATGCGCGACCAGAAATATTTATAAACGAGGGTTTCATCGCTCAACTCGAGCTTTATTGGCAACTACTGTATGGTGATATCGATGATAAAATAACAGCAGCGGCTACTATTCGATGGTGGCAGTTTGCTCATGGAGAAAACATTATACCAAAACTTGCTGTAAACTCATCGCCTTATTATTTTTGCCGTAAATGCCGTTACAAATTGTTTTCATCTTCTAGTATAATTGACCATAAACATCCCGTCGTCAAATTAATGAATACCACAAGCAATAAGAAGAAATATGAATTTTCTAAACAGCACCAAAATAATTTATGTACTAGTTTATTTATTGAGCCATTACCTTGGTGCTCAAGTACTAAATCTTATAGCTGTCAAAAATTTGAATGCCCAGGAGGATGCGGAAGTAAATTAGGAAGTAAAGATTCTGTAAGTGGACTTACTTGCAGTTGCGGATGTACTGTTTGTCCTGCCTTTCAAATTCAATGCAGTAAAATAGAACGAAGATAGAGAGCAAAATAATATTTACATCCCTTTTATTTTATTTCATTTTCATTAAAATTACCCGTTTTTTAATTAAACAATTACTCATATTTGCGTTAGTGACAAAAAATTTCCTACTGAGGATAAAAGTGTTAATATTATTCTGATAATTCCCAAATTTCGTTTCATCTGGAAGAAATTTTTGGAATAATCTAATTCATAGAGATTTCGGTAGCGATGTTTTTTTTTGTTCCTTTATGCAGAACTTAGAAAATATGCTTTATTTTTTTAATTTTTGCCAAAAAATTTATTTTTTAATTTTTGCCAAAAAATTTATTTTTTAATTTGAAAGAAAAATCGAATAATTTTGTCTTAATTTTTCCAAAGCATCCAATCAATATTCATATTCCTAGCAACCACCTTATTTTAAAATTTGCATCCACCACCCAATATTCAAATCAATTATTTGTTTTTTTGAATTTGGGAAAATCAAATAATTCTTATTGATCAGCAAAATGCTGTGTCACCAATCTTATTTGAAGCCTCAATGTTTTTAAAATTTATTCAAAAATTTTTGAATGTAAAAATGACAGCAAAAGCAACGATAAATGATGTTCCTGCAGTTATAAGTATTCAAGGTGATGATAATTACTGACTTTGAAATACGACGAAGATTCTGGAAAAAATTTCAAACATTAATGCATTCGTCTAAACAATTATTTTTTTAAATAAGTTAATATATTTTTTAAATTGCGTTTATAAATAGTTTACTTTTTCGAATGTGGCATTACAAATAATTCATTTTTTGTCGATGCAACATAAAATTAATTTTTCCAAACTCTGCCTTTGTTACACTTTCGAGGGTTGAAAATTTGCACAGGTGAAACCAAAAATTTTTACGGAAACTATTTAAAAGTTCTCGTGGTTTCATCAAAATTTCAACTTTTATTTTTAATCATTTAACAGAATTATACATTCCCATCATATCCATGAATTACTTAAATTATAATGTAATAACTTTCGATAAAGAATATAATTTTAGCTCAGTTTAGTTTTCCAAAGTTGCAATAACTGCACAAAGTCCTACTTACAGCTAATTTAACTAATTTAAGCTACTTTTAGCATATATTGTTACAAATTCAACTAGATTCATTCATATCAGATACTGAGCGAGCATTATTTAGACTTAATCCAGCAATGCTGGTTACAGCTAATGAAATCCATTCACATACTAGAAAATGTTGACATGAATAAAGCCACAAGAGAAAAAAACGGCAAGAGTGATGGCTACAAATTCTGAGCAGTTTTTAAAATAATTAGATACCATGATAGATCAGGTTACTACCAATTAAAATCTTTCCCTTACAAATACTTTGAATATGCTACTTTCAATTGCTTGCAAGGTGACATTGAGTACACCATCTCAATAAAAAACAAGAAATTTTTTGCACACTCTTTTTGTCAACATCACAGACCTCCGCAATAGCAGCTAAATAATTGAAGACATGCAACTCATAGTCATTCCATAATGTAGACATGAACTAGAAAATTCACTATGTTCATTACCTGTCAGTAAGGCATTTTTTTATTCTATATCTTGTACATTTAGCTTTTAAAAAATACACCAATGATATCTAACACAAGAACTGAATAGATTAATTTACTCTAATTGAAATTGCTGGACCGATCATATCTTTACATCTAATTTATTTCACGTTTATACTTTATAAACTATTGTTTTTCTCATTATGCAGATTGCACTAGCATGTGCTTTATTATCATAAATGATAGGCTAGATTAGCATGAGAGTAACAAAAAGTTTGCTTCTTTACAGCAAAATGAGGAGCTTAAGAATGAATCGTAGGCTAGTTTGAGGAATGATAGAATTTCCATTAAATTACATTAATTGTCTACTATTATTCTTTTCATTACCATCACTTTACATACTAAATGATAGGAAAAAATTTGAAATTTTATAAATAGAATATTGCTTTAAATGTTTTTGTCCAAATTTTGCTATATTGCATGTTTCGATATACAATGATTTAATGTAACACAAAATATATCACATGTGTAGAGTACAGTTTATAGTATTCAGCATGTAAATGGGAACATATATGTATATATATAGATGAACATATAAGAAATTGAAGTTTACAACTTTATTAGATTATTAAAGGTATGGAAGTTTAAAAGTCATTCTGAAAATTTGCCATGGGCAAATATTTACTTAGTGCAAATTGAAATTGGCCACTAATACATCTTTTTACCACATTGTAAAGCTACTTAGTTTTGATAGAATCAAAATTATCAGATTCAGATTTTTTTTGCAGCAGTTGAAGATGACTTTCATATATTAAAGCATTGCAGTCTTATCATTGACTCATTTTTTTAGATTTATGCCAAGTTGAAAAATTAGCTATTTATACTTGTCAATACTAATTGGGAATGAAAGAACATCTCAAATAATTTCTTATAAAATATTCTTTATACATCAATACTGTTACTCACTGTTGAAGTAAATCATACAGATCACATTAAATTACAACCTATTTATAATTTGTTATTGCTTGGACCTAAGAATACGGACAGAGATCTTTTAGCTATTGTTGGGAATTAACCGGTTAACGGTTAATCCTATATTTATGTTAGCTGCATCATTGTTTCAGTTCTCAGGTTAAGAATTTCAATTGCTGACATCATGTTGTCACTTTAGCCAATGGAATAGTGCCACAGCACATTTACTACTGGTCCATCATGTAATTGAATAATTATCTGTCTTACATTATTAAAGTTCACTTCTAGCAACGCAGTAATATATACTGTATGATTTATATTTAAGTGTCTGTATGTATTACAGCTATGCTCCAGAGAAATGGAGAGATTCGTTGCATTTACTCTCAATTTTGTTTTGTGATAAGCCTCCAAAATGTCCTTGTTTTTTATTGTTGCCCATGTTACATTTTAAGAAAAGTGATGATATTGGTGTTATATGTCTATCTGATTAAATTTTGAAGCCATACACTGGCAGGGGTGTAGCTGATATGGTAGTGTAGAATTTCATACTTTTAAGCCTAAAATTACTTATTTTTATTATTGAACATTGAATAGTAAATGCTTGGCATCAAAACTCCAATGACTTATAGCAAAAGGGCAATTCTGGCACTACTTTTAACTAATACTTTATTTTAAAGAGCTTAGCTTGTGGACAATGGAGCAGTTTTTATGCTCATATGCATTCCCTTTCCATCCCATTGACAAAAAAGTAAATTAAATTGACTAAATGAGAAAGAAAGGTCAGTAACATACACAGCGAACGTTCTTGCACGGTGGCAAACTTCAGCCACCCCATCGACAAGTAAGTTAAGGCTTGGTTATGGCTTAGTACTATCTCATTCAATCATAATTGAAAGTTTTTCACTTACGTATAGCAGAACAAACATACCAGGATGGTATACCAGCATCTTTCAGCATTTCATGTAATAAAATTTGTTTCATTTAAACTAATATTAGATCAGCATTTAGTATAATAACCTAAGTTGTATAAAAATAATTTGATTTCATTTTTAGCTTTGAAATGAGCATTTTAATTGAAAGTGTTGTGAGTTGTTACATTTATAACAATGTTCTCCCTCGATCGGGTAGTGAAAATTGCTATCCCGGTAGTAATCAAGTAGTAGGATAATTGTTCGTAATATCGTAGCCACAAGTATCAACCAATGTCCACACTAATGGTATAATGTGTAATAATGGCATTTAAAATGTGTATTATGGAGTTATAGCATTGTCTCCATTGGAGTCTATCTGGAAAGATGAAGAACTTCATCCGCATCTACCAGCAAAACGAGACTCTTCTCGTTAGCTTGAAAAAAGGCGGCATCTGGAAGAACCGTTGATTGCAAATGAGTCGTGAGCTAAATTTGACAGAAAAATCCTCCAGAATTGCAAATTAAAATTTTTCACAAAAATTTGAAGATTTATCACCACATGAAGTCAAATTTTAATTTTGCATCTTAAACCTTCAACACAACAAAGTCTGATACAATGAAAGTAAACGCCATCGTTGCCTTGGCATTTTCTTCATGCATTTTTGAAATCAGCGCTTTTATTCCATGTGGCGCTCGAAGAGTGAGCATGCCAAGAAATTTAATGAAGCGGTGGGTTCAAGAAAGCATTGGCGCTTTTCATACGCATCATTTATCATTCGCAGTGCTTTTTTGCTTGTTTCCTGTATTTAATTGGTTCTGCAATTTCATATTTTTTGTTTCAGAGGTATCAGAATGAACAGCGAGCCACTTTCAACAACAGACGTCGAGGACGTAACGGAAGAGGTTGAGAGCGTTGAAACATTTGTAAGTTCTTCCCCTTCCGATACTTCTAGCATCAGTAGCGCCATTGTAAGCATCAACGAAGAGAACGTTGAATTTGGTGCTGGTGTTGTTGGGGGCGTTGCAGGTTTAATTTTAGGTGGGCCTCTTCTGGCTGTGGCAGTCTCTGTCGCTGCGAACTTCTCATCTAAACAAGACAATGATATTGGTGTCGTTATGCGCGGAATCAGCAAAACTGCCATTGAAGCATTTAACTTTTTGCTTTCGATAAATTCCAAGTACGACTTATCGGGAAAAGCAGGATCCGCAGTTGAAGGAGCTGTAAGCAAATTAAAAGAAACGGACGATTCCAAATCCATAGAAAATATAGAAGCTACCTTGAAAGAAACAACTTCTAAGGTAAGCAAATTTATTAGCCAATATATAGTTTATCATTAATATCTGTGATTGTCCCTGACATAAATATTTTTACAAAAGGTTATCTTAGTTGATACGCCAAGAGTAAAAGAATAATTAATGTAATTATCAACAAAAATTCTTTCTCGTGACTTATTGGAAATTTGCTTTTCATTCTTTTTTATAAATATATTTTCTGAATAAGCACTGTAATTACTGTAGAGAAGCGTGGAGAGCTTTTTTAGAAATCGCCTTTTTTTTAATTCAACCTTCATTGCAAAATTTATTCATAGTACGCAAAGATTTTGAATTAAAGGTTTTTTAGCTAAATAAAAGTGTTTTAGGTCAGACAATGATTGACTTAGAAAAAAGCTGAACAAAAAAATTTTTCATGTCTTGAAAATTTTTCTTTTCTGATATTTGCAGAATTTGATTGGGTTATTTTTAATTGTGCATGCAATCTGCAATATCACTAGATGTAGTTTAGAAAAGCTGGTAACATATCTTAATAAATATTTCGACTTCAACTGATTTAGAGTAAATTTTTATATGTTGATATCAGGTTCTCAAGAGTGTGATTTCTAACTGAGCTACGATTCATAATTTGAATAATTTTATCCTTGGAAGATTGAATTGCTTTCCCAAATTTGGAATAAAATGTATCTTTTTTGCACTTTCACGAAGGAGTACGACTTATCAGCCATTTATTTTTCTACATGGAAATGTCGAGCGTCTTAAACTATATGATGCAATTACACTTCATAAATGTTATTCTTTCTTGCATAAATCGTAGTTCTAAAGTACATGATAATTTTTTCTTAAAAGTAAAAATTGCTATGAAATATCATGTCAGAGTTACTCTTCTAATAAACATTTGAAATTATACTAATTTTAAGAAGGATTATGCATTTGATTAAGGTGCCTTTTTATATCTTTATGTACTACATATATTGAAGTTACTGTATAATATACAGAGCTACAAATTGATAGGATTTATTTGCCTTAATTGTGATGATTGTGCGATTGATATGCTAGCAATACTTACCAATGAAATATGAACAGAGAAAATAAGGAGCAATGCTTTTTCATTTTGTTTTACAGGCAACCCAGCTTGCTGCTGAATATGATCTACTGGCCAAGGGAAAACAAGTATTGGGAACTGTTGGAGAACTCGCCGATTCTGCCATTATTAAAACTGTAGAGCTCGAAAAAGAATACAAGGTAATTGACAAGGTTACGGAGAGCGTGAAAAAAGCTGTGGATACGACGAAAAGCAGCCTTTGATAACTATGCATGACAATGGGATCATAAATATAAATGCGATTTCAAATTTTCACTCGAGTTGCAGATGAATCGAGTAGGAAATTTGCGTCGATCAAGAATAATTTTTTCATATTTTTGCTTTTTATATTTGTCGAAGTTGTTGGTACCCTAACTGCAGATGAAATTATTTTTTTAATGCATAAAACCAGTTTATTATAAATTGAAACTGAAAAATCTGAATTTTTTTGGTAGAGTATTTTTCCTGTTTTTTACTTGGATGATATTTTAAATGGCAGGAGCTGAGAACTAAAGAGGAAAATATTTTAGTAGTAGTATTACTACCAATCTCAGATTTCCAAAATCGCTCAAATTTTTCATATTTACTTTATTATAGTTCGGTTATGGATTGTAATTAAATCTAAAATATAGAATGCTGCTCTGATCCTGCCGTACTATATAAATCAGGCTACAGTAGAAGTTCTGAAGAAACAATTCTTAATTTAAGTGAAAAATTTGCTGAAGCTACCTACAATGGACCACCAAATCAGAAAAAGTAGTTCTGATTCGACCAATTTACCTGTCCATAGAAAGAAAGGGCACAACTCGAAGTATAACCAATCGACTTGTTTATAGGCAAGTAGACTAATTGGTCATGTAATCAACTGAACTGGATATTTTTTCTATGAAAATTCTCTTTGAAGTATTAATCTGTCCTGAGCAGATTCAATTTTTTATGTTATAATACAATTGGAACTCCTTAGTCAAAACATTCTAGCAAGAACTCCGATAACCGTTTTGATCTTAATGACTTCAACTAGTAATATTCTTATTGAAGGTAATGTATGGGAGATGGAAAAATTTGCCCAATTTTCAAGGTCTAAAAATAACTATTCACTTAAAGGTAGTGTACAAGACCTACCCTAATGCATGACGTGCAAAAACAACAGTGCTATCATGCCAGTGTCTCATAGCCGTGGTAAAAAAGACTGCATTGTGAACAATCCTTTCTTGATATCCATTAAATTTCTAAACAGGTGTAGATTTTTTCAAGAATATTTAATATACCAAAGCACTGTTGATGTTCCAGTTCATTTAAAAAAGCTAGCAAAGATGATAGCAGCTGAGTATTTTGGTTGATGACTAATTTTCAGCAAGTTTTAGAGATACAGGTATCTGGATAAATAATCCAGTTAGAGATGCACATATGACACAATAATTCATTTCAGCTTTATGCTATGCCAAAGAACTGATTATGAACCAGCAAGCTACAAATTGTGCAGTAGGAAGTGAGACTTTTGACTGTATACAAAATTCGTCTACAAACTGTAATCATATTTAGTTGACTTTGACCATAATGTCAGGATCTAATGTGTTTTATCCGTATGATTCGTCTTAGAATCATGATTCACACATATATTATATTGCTTGTTCATGTACTACTCCTTAAGGGAGTTGTACTTATAGTTTGATCTAATTTGTCTTGTATTCGCGTAGAATAAGTTGTAAGGTGTTGACAAGATTTACTCTTGTCAATACATGATATAAGGTTAATACAGTTCTATTATTCCTGTAATATTTTTGTATTTCTTGTTTTGCTCTGGCTTCTTGGATTATGGGTCAGTGCGATTAGTTAGTTTCAACATAGTAATCCGAACAAGAATGCATAACAAGGCTTAAATAAAGTAATCAGTCAACATCAAACTGTTACACGTTATATTAAACTCCCATTAAAATTTCATTTTTCAAATGTGCTAGAGCAGTATCAAACTTTGATAGTTCCAGTACTAGAACATTTCAAGAAATTTACTTAAAATGATTTTTATTTACTGCATTGAAGTGGTGCAACAGAAAATGGAAAGAGTAATTTTATTTATTTGAAGAGCAAAAGTTCCATACGTTTCAATATATTTGGCTTGATATTTAAATTTAGTTTTTCATGCTCTAAAATATTGACTTGAATGTAAATGATGGCTTTAGCTTCATGAACTAAGAATGGAAAAAACGCTAGTTTATTTATATCGATAATTTTTTATAAAAGTATAATGCGGATAAAATTCTAATTTAAATAAATCTGAGCAAAGCATACAGCAGCTGAACTTTTTGATGACCACATCCTCAGTATCATTCACATTGTTAGCTTGGATTTTGCTCAGATTTTCATTAAATATGATACATCAGGTGACATTTTTTGCACCATTTATATTATGAATTAGTACCAGCATACCTTCTAATAATGTTAAACTATGCTGCTGTAGGCTAATTTCATGGTTGCCAGGGTAATTTCATTTTAATCACAGATTTAAAATGTTTAGCTTTCTTTCCGTGAATTTGACAAATATTTTTTAACAGAAGGATTTGTCTTTTGTATCATGAGCATGCAAGACACCCTCAAAATCCATCACACTAGTCTCGACTTGAGTACTTGTTTTGCCTCTAGGAAATATCTTCCAGGGACATAACATTTATTATTCTCTTCTCCAAGTTGAAAAAAAGTGTTGGTGTGGATTGACAGTTCTACAAGTACGATATCAATTTGTCAAGCGTAGTGTTCACAAATCAGTAATTGACTGGTGGTAATGTACCATGATGAAATACGCAGACATGTTGATTTTGCATGACTGCAATATATTTACTGTACAAAACAAACTAAATGCTAGTAAAATTTCATCATTAAAAGTCCTTCTCTCTTCCCTCAAGAACAATATTCAAATTATATTCAGCCGTTTAAAATTGAGGTTTCGTCAGTCAATATATCTCAATTTGATTGGAGCATCTAGATTGACCATTAAAATAATAAACCAAAATCTTGAGAGACAATTAATGCTTGATGCCATAAAAAATGCTAAATGCTAAAAGAAGCATAAAATGAAAAATCGGCAATGTCAAGAAAAATTCAATCATATAAACCTTCAATGCTAATATTAGGCATCTACTTAGATACTTGCACTGGCCACTAAAAAGAAACACAAATCTAATAATGCTACTTGATCGCTACCACAAGTATACGAAAACCAGGCAATCGAGGGACTGAAACAATATTTGCCTGAATGGCAAACAGTTCCGAGTTTCGGTTCTTCAGAGCCAAAAATGATTGTCCCGAAGTACTTGAAAAGCTTCAAAAACAAACTGTATCAGTCCGCAAAAGCTGAATTTAAACGGACAAGTGCTTCTAACCCATTTCTAAATCTAGGAAAATCAGAAACTTGTGGTTTGTCGAATATCACTATTCGTTCTAAGTTTCCGGCATTCCTTACTCGATATCGTAAAAACAGTGTGCCGTCTTTTCGCTCCTGTAGCGAGATGAGGAAACTACTAGCGACGCGGTGAACTTTTAATGATCCGCCAGATTGTAACCAACATAAGCTGTGTCCGTTGTCTTCTGAGAATATAATTCCATGCTTTCGGCGAGTTGGGAGCCAAGATGACTACAACCAATAAGAAAATAAGAGAATTAGCTTTATTAAATTTCGAAAAATTGAAACCAGAAAAGCATTGAGGTCAGACTTTGGAAATGAGTCAGGTTTTTGTTAAGTGGAACTTAAAAAATATACAAATCAACGAAATTCAAGATAATGTGACGTTGACATCATGGCAGCACCTTTCTAAAATCAACTTCGACACCAGCATTCAAATCCTGCACAAATTTTAATAGCTCTGAAACGTTCGTCTTAAGGTGAAGTAACTGGTAAAAATATCGGCTCTCTCCATGAAGCGCTTCTTGCCAGTCGCTGTGTACTATTCTAACCAAAACTTGGGATGCAAAACGAACAGAGCGTTCAGGATCTACCTTATCATTATCTTCATTTGAGACCATAGTATATATATGCCGCTTTGATAAATTACATAAATGAATTATTTGTATTTGTGGAATATATACGTTTGGAATAGTAAAAAATTGAGCTTTACACGAAGATTCATTATGAACATGAAATTGAATCTGCGGTCTCGGAATTATTGCAAGATTCATTGAAACAGTTCAGATTGGGGTATACCGCAATATTCAAAATCACCTTACTAGCATATCATCTAGAATAAAGAGTGCCAAGCAATTAGTTCGATGATATCATCATGTTTAAAATCCCCATAAATGAACTAAAATTTGCTCTGAATGATGTTATTATAACTAGCTCGACTTCAAGATTTATTGCTCTTTCTGCCTCAAATCGACAAATGATGGTTCTCTAAGGTATCATGAAAAATGTTCAAGGGGATCGATGGTAAAGTATATTATTGTGCATCTCCAAAATAGATACAAGCATATTATGTTCTGGACATAAATTTTCCCACTGCAATTAAACATAGCAAAAATTCAGTTTTTAGGCCAGGTAACTCATAAATGAAGGACCTGTCAAGTAATATCTAAAAATTTGAAATGCTTCTCTTAAAAGCTATAAGCTATGATAAGTCATCAAGACATTTACTTCTGCTGTAACTTAATTCACTTCTTTGAAACTACTGCAGTAACTATGACCATTTAATCTCCAGTTGGTTTCTGTTAGGAGTGTAACACGGAACAGAAGCACAAGAAATCTGTGACAGAATACGTATATTATTGTATCCTAAATTGTGTTGATAGAGGTGAGATGACTTCATCAACACAACAAAATATCACTTACTGAAACTTGTTCTCATAATCAGAACTGAAACTTCAACATAGCATTAGGAGAAATGTACTTCTGCTATAGAATAGAATTAACTCCCTTAGGAGTTAATTCCTCACAGTTTCCAAACAAAGAGATCAAAATTATTATATGCTAGATTAAACTCTGTGAAGTCATTACGTAATTTTGAATTGTGTATCATCAATGTCCCAAAACGAGTGACTAATGCTTATTTAATGATGCCACTTGCTTTGCTTTGTCAGTAATAGACATATAAACATGAAGTTTGAAGCCTCACATCTGTTGCTTGATAAAGTAATTGTCAGAAACTCAACTCTACTTCACGGCATAATGTACAATATCAAGCTGTAAGGAAAAGCAGAGCAATGTGAAACACAGTATATAATTATTACAGTATATTACAAACATGGGAATAAGAATCTAAGAAGTTCAACTTGTATGATTGGAAGTGAGTTTCAATTACATTTCAAAAGTGACTACAACCAATTAGAATTGGTTATAGAGTTTAAGTACTAATTTCAATGCTATAAAATGAAACAAACGCTATTTCTTTCATAATCTACTGTAAATGAAATCAGTCTTCTTCAAACACAGCAGTCATAGCAGTAACCAAGCTTATTTTCAAAATGTAGTGAAATATTTTTAACACAGTGCAAGTCTATTACTACTGTATTTGCACATTTTACCTGTAAATACATTTTACTTCAAAAAATAAAAGGCTTGATGAAAGAAGTACTAAGTTGAAAAAAAGCTGGGGTGAGTGCCATGAGTACTTACACAAACACTTGGCACATCTGTGCAGCCATGAATCTAGAAAATGAAGAATGGTTCACACTTTTCTATCTTAGTTTGAAAGAAAATGCTCCTGAGAGGTCCTGTTTTTTTTTGTAAAATTTTTGTTCCTTGGGAAAAAAATTAAAACTGTAGTTTGCTCTATTAGTATTGTTTTACTTAAGAGTGAAAGTAGAATGAGTTTGTCAGACAGAAGTCAATGTAAGATTATTTATATCTATTAGAAATACCTCTGAGTTCAAGCAAAATTGTGGCAACAATTTTTTAACTGGTAAACATAAAACCTAGCTAGTTGTATTCAATTAGAAAGTCTACACTTTCTGCAGAAAGTTATATTTAAACAACTGATATCTAAAGTAAATTGGTTTGCAAGCTCGCTATATTGGAATTTTTTCTTCTTGATGGTAGCCTAGAATATTGCTAAGTTAAGATAAAATGATTCACGATATTATATTTCAACCACATCAATGTAGGCATAGGGTATTGTTAATACAAAATAAATTGCTTATAAAATGCATCAGCACATTACCATGAAATTCAAAAACAAATGCATTGATTTATATTAGTTGTTCCCTGATAAAATACATGATCAATATCAACTTTCATTTTTAATTTGACACCATTTGAGGTTTTTTTAAAGCATGTATATTTACGTACTGGTCGACAGTAGCAGTTTTGCAAAAGGATGTAACAATGTTTCTCTTCAAAAAAAGTTCTTTTTAAAAAGTCTTCATAATTTTGTTGTAGCTAATGACTGTTAGAAGCCCATTCATGGTTTGTAAAAAAGATAAAAATGCTGTCCTTAAACATCTATATCAATTATGTATAAATTTATACCGCAACATTTAGGTCATTTTTTATAAGTGCAAATTTTTGAAATAACTATTCTTCAAGCCAGATAGCAGATATTTACAAATAGTTGTCTAATTTGGAAAGACCATCAACACAAAAAATGTAAAAAAACATTGGAAAAAGTATCTAAATCAGTAAAGCTGCAGTGAGGAAAAGCAAAAATCTGAACTACCACTGAAATGATAAGTAAGTACAGTTTTGACAAATGCCTCATGCTGAAGAAATGAAGGAGATAATGGCATGCGTATAATTGTGACAAAACTATTAATGCTAGTTTAAATGTAAACAAAGCAGAAAGTTATGACTCAAATGAGTTCTAATTATTTTTTCAAACCATCTAAACTTGACAGTTTTTTTGTATATTTCAATTTTTTTTATAACCCTGAATCTCATTGTATGTGTGATTTGTTTTAGATGTTATTGCCAATTTACTCTAAACAAAAAATACTCTGGCAAATCAAAATGGTAGATAAGCAACATTATGCATATTCAGAAGAACTGTAAGTACTGTTGCTATTCAACGGCAATGAGTATTACTAAACAAACACACAAGAAGAAACTTATAGATATCTGT